>JAODAL010040241.1:0-37089 GCA_025379985.1 Phyllomedusa bahiana
ATGGGTAGCAAAAAGCTGTGAAATGACTCAAATTTTTGAAGGAATAGCTGTCAACTGATAAAACATTCTGGTTACAGCTATTTACCCCCTTCTGGACCAGACACATTTTGCTTGTCCACAGTACATGAGGTTGAGAGTGTTATAACGCTTTCTTGCAATCGGTTTTTCTACTGATTCTTTGCCTTTTTTCCGTGCCATGTAAGGCTTTATCTTTATGTAATTTTTATGTTAGATTTTTTCTCTAATTGTATGACAGAAAATTTTTCTCATTTATTTATCAGTTTTTCACATCTATTTATTTATTTTGCTGCACGGCGGTAAGATTATTTTTTTAGTTGTGTCACTTTTCCATCACGGACATTTACATATGGGTGACACAAAATTTTAGGACTGTTGGGGACAAGGCTAAAAGTTGCAGTTTGGGCTGTAAATGGCTTTTTTAATATTTTTGTTACGAGCGGCGCCGCGTGTTCGTAACCCGGTATGAGCCCCTGTGCCGGGAGCGAGTGACGCCGCAGTCCACATGTCGGGCAGCGGGCACACTTGTCCCCTTGGGCGCACATACTCACCCAGCCGTGCTCCTACTCTCCTGCATCCTCCTGCCGGCTGGTCCTTAGGGTGCGTGCACGTCGGCTTGCTCAGAGTTAAAGGGCCAGTGCGCCGGTAATTGGCTGATTGCCAGCCACTGGCCCTATAGAGAAAGTGGTTCCTGTAGTGCATTCCTGTCTTGCTGTGTACCGACCCTTCGCTACGTCTCTCGACCACGAATCTTCACCGCCTGCCCTGACCTGTTTGCTTGTCGTCGACTACAAGTCTCGTCTCATGTTTTGGTGCTTCGCTGCACCTCAGCTGCCATCGCAAGCTAGTCTCATCAGGGGTAGCGACCTGGTAGGATTCCCGCTGCAGCAAGTCCATCCTGCCTTGCGGCGGGCTCTGGTAAATACCGGGACCTGCTTAGACTACGCTCCCTGGCGAGGCCTATACCACCGCTTGCGGTGGTCCAGACGATCCACTACTCCGGTTGTTACAATTTTATTTGTGTTTTTTTTGGATTATTTTATGCTACATAGTTTGCCCCCCATCAGGTTAGAAAAAGATCTATGGGTGCATCTTTAAATAAGATTTTTTTTTCTTCTGATTTCCCCTGTAAATGGGGGGTGATATAATAAATTAAATATAAAATTTAAATAATATATATATAAATATTATAATATAAATATAATTATAAAATATAATATATATATATAATATATATAATATATATATATATATATATAAAAATACAAATCCCCTGACTAACAAGAGCATCCCAAAGAACTTCCCCACAAACCACATAAACTCCATACAGATTCGGATTTCAACATGGAACGTTTGCATTGCAGGACAACAATTTAACGGATCGTCATTTAAAAACACATGAGTTATCAATACTAAAATATAAGTTAGATACACACCACATTTCTGGCTAGGTTAAATGGATGCCTTTGATGGATGCTAAGTATTGCCATCTGTCACACATAGGGTGCCACTGTAAAAAATTTATACGTAAATGTAAATGCTTTTACTGAAGTCAAATGAAGAAATAGGTTGCCCTCCTGCACTATTCTATTCTTTTATTTCGTGGTCTATAGATGTATTCTGGCCAAACGGAGATCAAAAGTACATATTTTGGCCTCTATTTGGCCATTTAATCCTCTTGATAAATATAACATACACATAGTCAGCTTTTCCAGCGTATAAGCTAAACAGACAACAAACATGGTGTGTCGCCTCTTGCCAAATAATCTTTGCACTACTCTTAAATTCAACAATAAAGCAGCACTTACCACATTCATCCTTGCTTTTGTTTGATATTTTTATATTTTGTTGGTTTGTTCTAAAGATTTTTGTCCAGTTAACGGTGTCAGAATAGCAGAGATTTTTATTGTTTTTAATAACAACATCACCGTGACTCACTTCTTTAAGAGATTTTAAAAACCCAGTGATATATGGTGTAATTTTAAGAAATGCATTTTTTTCAAACAAAAGAAAAACAAAGACTTTTTCAAATAAAAAAGCTCTTTCTCTTTTTAAAGGGGCTTGCCCCTTTTATATTTTGTTTACTCTATCAATCATAAAATTGAAAATCATGCAATTTGGGAATATACATGTATTAAAAATTCTGCTCATGTACCTCTTTTATACCAACACAGTAGGCCCCCAACTAGAAAAAAAAATATTACGGCTGGACTAACTGTAGGAAAAACATGGGGATGTGAGGACCATTGGGGTCAATGATAACGGATTTCATATATCATCAAAGGGAACTGAAAGGAATAATTTTAGAAAAATTATTATTTGGTTATTCTTGCAACCTCACTGTGGGCAGTTACTTGTATAACTGATGTCTCACTTGGGATTGTCATGTTGTTAAAAAGGTTTACTGTTAAAAAGAACACAACACAACAGTTTCTTGGTTGTCATTAATAAAGTTACCTGTAAAACAAAGCAGAAAGATGAGACAGAAGAAGGTGTGGCAACTTTCCACATGCACTGCCACACATGATAAGACGCTGCTGGAGTTAGTTATACTGGAGAAGTTCTGCTTCTCAATAAACTACTCTTATCTGGGCGTAAAGGGCTGTGCGGGTGCGAGGAGATGAATATTGAATGGGTGTAGGTTCCAGGAGGGCGTTCACATTCGGGTAGCAGGTGTATGTGGATGTCAGGTCTACAGGTGTGGGATTGTAGTGCAGCGAGTGTAGTAAGGTGTAGTGCACCAGTGCTGGAATTGACCACGAAGACTCTCAGCTTGAGATATGCAGGCTTGTGAAAGTATTGTGAACCTACCAAGTGTGACCTATGAGTAATAGGTCAAGGTAGGTTCACAACACTTTCACAGGCAGACATTATAATAGCTTTCTCACTACTCTTCTGTCTCCCTAGCAATCTCTCAGTCCTTTCCCTGCTCTCTCTTTTCTCCTCCTCCTCTTCCTCCTTTAGTCTACAGAGCAGTGGTTCTGTGTGCTACTTGCTTGCAACGGGGGCTACCTATTCTGGCCTCCTTATCCTCAGCTCCACTTCCACTCTCCCAGAACTGTCCCTCTTGCTGTCCTAACTTCTGTCTGTGGCTCCTTCCACTATCCCAGGACAGAGTCCTAACCTCTGTCTCTTCTGTCTTCTGTCTCTTCTTTTATCTCCCTTTTCTCTCCTGTCTGCCTGTTCCTCTTCTCTCTGTAAGTAGTGTTGATTGAACCGTTCGAGAAAAGTTAAGTTCAAGTCGAACATCTCAATTTCCTCGAACCGAAGCAAACATTTTATTGTTAATTCGAGTAAATGTTCGAGTTCGACATGGTGTTCGACACGCCATTTTAATAGTTCTCAGCGCCTTTCTGCACTTTTGCCGGCCATCCAATCAGTGGAGAGCACAGAGAAGTGTCAAAAAAGTAATCGCTGAGGTGTAGGGTTCTCATTGGCTGCTAAAATCACATGACCATGTTATATATATTTCACTGTATTGCATTCCAAACACCATTTTCAACTCACTCTGTACTATATTTTAAATATTGGTTGGTGAAAATTATGCTGAGTGGCGAAAATTAAATTTTTGCAGTTTTGGGGGTTCAGTAAATGTATAACACACCGTCTCCAAATCTCCAATACAAAGAAATATATTTTAAATAGTGGTTGGTTGGTGAAAATTATACTGAGTGGAGAAAAGTTCATTTTTGCAGTTTTGGTTGTTCAGTAATTGTATAACACACCGTCTTCAAATCTCCTATACAAAGAAATATATTTTAAATAGTGGTTGGTTGGTGAAAATTATACTGAATGGAGAAAAGTTCATTTTTGGTAATTTTGGGGGTGAAATACCTTTCAAATATACTGTGTGTTATTGCCATACAGATATATATCCAGGAAATAGAGTTCTCTCTGTGACTAAATCTTAGGCTATGTCTACACTGCATCGGACAAAAAACGGCCCAAAAGTGGCCATTTTATTCTCTGATGCAGCACCGTGGTTTTTATCACGCTTTGTACAAAAACCGCAGTCGCTTCTCGTTTTCCTGACGTCGCCCATACAATTGTATTGTATGGGAAGACGGCAACAAAACGAGAAGCGACGGTGTATTATACAACATGTTGTATAATACGCTGCTGCCGAAAGACAGGCAGAGAAAAGACGAACTGTGTAAACCGCAGCTTGTCTTTCCTATTGCCGTCTATGGGGCCACAGGAATGATCGTATCTTCGCCGCTTTGAAAAAATGAAAAGCACCGAAGATATGATCGTTTTCCTGTGCAGTGTAGACATACAATAGCCTTACTCAACGCCATAAAGTGTATTTTTGCCAGATTTTAAGTCTGGGTCCCAGTTTACAGAAGAGATGTAATGGAGCTAGAGAGAGTACAAAGACAAGCAACCAAACTTATAAGGGGAATGGAGCATCTTAGTTATGAGGAGAGGTTAGTAGAAATTAACTTATTTAGTTTTGAGAAAAGACGGCTTCGGGGGGACATGATTAATTTATATAAATATATAAATGGCCCCTTCAAAAATTATGGGGAAAAATTATTTTAAGTGAATCCCCCTCAAAAGACAAGGGTACATTCCCTTCGACTAGAGAAAAAAGGATTCAATCTCCAGAGGAGAAGGGCATTCTTCACTGTAAGAATTGTGAATCTGTGGAATAGCCTGCCTGAGGAGCTGGTTACAGCAGGAACTGTAGAGAGTTTCAAGAAAGGCTTAGATACCTACCTGGAACTAAAGAATATTAATGCATATGTAGCTATGTAAAATTCTGGATCCTGGCTGGTGGAGGCTCTGGGGTCAGAGACAGGGCCTCCACTGGAGCAGATTGGTTCTTGCCTTGTGGGTTTCAGGGCATTAACCAGTGGTGAGGCTGGGCTTAATGTCCTTGTCTCTCTCCCTTCACCCACATTTTTCCCACCCTTGGTTTAAATTATTTGACATGTGTCTTTTTTCAACCGTCATAACTATGTAACTATAACGCTGAAACATACCAGTGTGCTATTGTGATCCACATATATATACATTTCTCTCTTTTTTATTACATATATCTTGTGCCACGCGCAGAGCTATAATATTTAGCTTTTGAACATGGTGAGAACTAGAGATAAGCGAGCAAGGAGGGGCATAGAAAGTGGAAATAAAGGTACTCCTTCCTGTGCTCCGGACAACATACAAGCAAGCAATCATCAGCCACAGGACAATCAGGTCTGTCATTGCTTGCTCAGTTCCCTGTGCATCTCCAATATGTTCTTCAGTGGTTATCAGACCATACATCCAGCGGTTTTACCTGCTCTTCCTCTCAGTCATGGTCACAAATGTCATCATCTTCATCAATCCAACCTTAAGCAAAAACGGGCCAAATGACGTAACCCAATATACAGACCACTGCAAATAATCCATACTCTGAAGAGTTCTTTGATAACACAACGCAGTTGGGGTCAGGAGGCATTTCAAAAGATCAAGAGGCCAAAGAGGATGATTTTGTCTGCTCTGACACCCAATCGCTGATGCCCTCAGAGGAGGAGAAAGAAGCTTGTCTGTCGGGAGAAATATCGAGTGGTCAGCAGTGCCTGTGGCTTCTAGCCTGCAGCTTGAGGATGTAGACTGTGAGGAAGAGGAAGTCCCCTGCCAGTCTGGCAGCCAGCCTTCTTTGTACCAGGTGTGGGAGCATAAAAAACACATTCACCCCAACCGTTACAAAGTCAAAAACCTGAATGTCAGCATTGCCAGGCTTTTGGCTTTGGAAATGTTGCCTTTCCGCCTAGTGGACACAGATGGGTTCTGCCACGTCATGGCCCTGGCATGCCCGCAAAATCAGATGCTCAGTAGGCATTTCTTCATCAGAAAAGCTGTCCCTGCCGTGGCCTGCCACGTTGCAGGAAAGATCTCCAGTGCTTTGGCTGCATCTGCGTCCACCAAAGTCCATCTCACTACAGACACATGGACTAGCGAGCACTGTCAAGGGCATTATATCTCACTGACTGCTCACTGGGTGAGTTTGGTGGATGACAGTGCCTCTGGTGATGGGACTCGGACGACACTCATCAACACTGCTGGGATGGTGCAGAGTCCAGATACCCAACCTCGACAGATAGCATCACGTGCCAAGAGAAACAAGGCAATTCTCAAATTAATTTGTCTTGGAGACGATCAACACACAGGTCAAGAGCGATGGACGGCTCTGCGCACTCAGACCGACTAATGGCTGGGTGCTAAGAACCTGGCAACAGACAAGGTGGTATGCGACAATGAGAGAAATCTCCTTGCTGCCCTTAAGATCGGTAGACTTACATACATCTCTTCCATGGCAAAAGTCATGAACCTGGTTTTGCAGAAATTTCTGAAGTGCTATCCGGGTCTTGATTGTCTCATGAGGAAGGCTCGAGGTCTTAGTGCACACTTCCGGCACTCGCACCCTGCTTTGGCATGACTGGCAGTGTTGCAGCGTGATCTGGGCCTTCCCGTCAACTGTCTGATATGTGATGTGGCAACACACTGGAATAACCCCCTCTACATGCTCCAGCAATTGTGGCAGCAGCGTAATGCCATTATGCAGTATGAAATGTCGCATGGCCTGACTAGCAGTGGTGCGGACCTCGGGTTTTTGACCCATAGATAGTGGAGACAGGTCAAGGATCTCTGCACCATCCTTGGCAGTTTTGAAGATGCCACCAAAATGGTCAGTCGGGACAATGCCATTGTCAGCATGACCGATCTGGTTATATTTTTACTGGAACAAACGTTAGGCACTCTGCGGCAGCAGGTCCCAGCAGTGATGGAGTAGGAGGCGGACACAGAGCCTTACTCACCAGAGGATGTAGAAGGACCGACTGTATCGCAATTGTGTAGATCTTCTTTAGGCGGTGGTTCTAGGTCGAGGGCAGGTGCAGTACGGCAGTTCAGCTCACAGAGTAGAGCATATGAGGCTACCCAGGGCTCGGGTGATGGTCAGGATGAGCAAGAGGACAAGGATAAGGAGGCAGGGGTGGACACCACCGGTACTGATTGCCCTTCAGTGGTAAGATGTTGGCACAGATTACAGGAGGAAGAGGAAGATCCCGTTAGTGCCCCTCGACCCCGAGGCTTGGGAGTTCCCGGCAGCATCTCACACATGAGTGCTTGGATGCTAAATTACCTGCAACGTGATCCACACATCAAGGCAATAAAAATGAACAGCGATTACTGGGTGGCCACCCTCCATGATCCACATTACAAGACAAAAGTGAGCAATTTCCTTCCACCCACAGAAAGTGACAGTAGAATTCAGGATTTTGAGACAGTGCTCATTGACCAACTCGAGACATCTTTTGCATCTTCACTAATGTCACAGTGGAACGTCAAACGCGGCAGCAGTAGAATGGCAAATAGCAGAAGCAGGCAATCTGGCAGAAACCTACTGGGTAACATTTGGCAATCGATTTTTACCACCTCACCAATGCCTGCAAGGCAGGGCAGCATTCAGACACACAGAGACCGCCTTAACCCCTTCCTGACATAGGACATATGCATTCGTCCTATCGGGAAGTGCGTTCCTGCAAATGGACGTATGCATACGTCCTGGCGATCGTGCAGGCTTGCGGTCGTGCCGCTCACGATCGCAACATGGGACCAGCAGTAAATTACCGCTGGCCTCAGGCCACTTCACCCACGGCCGGAGTGAGCTCCAGCCACGGGTGATTAACGCTTCATTACAGCAACCTGTCATGGTTGCGATAATGAAACCGCAGGCAGGAGGAGTGAGCTTACCAGACAGCCCGGGAAGTGACTTTCACTTCCCGGGTCTTCTGTGATGTCATCATGCCCTCATCAATGCATTGTGGGCATGATGACTGACAGTTATCATGGCAACCAGTACACAGCAGCAATGCTTGTGTACTGGTCTGCCTAGTAACAGCAATCTGATGATTTCTGTTACAAATACTCTATTGGGAAAGTAAAATAAAGTGTAAAAAAGTGTAAAATAGTAAAAAAAAGTTAAAAAAAGTAAAACACCAGCACAAAAAATAAAATAAAAACACGTACATTGCCCTTTTCCCCTTTACAAACGCCAATTGCCCCAAAAAAGATCAAAAATAAATAAAGTACCCATATTTGGTATCGCCGCGTGCATAACGACCTGCCCTATAAAAATGTCATATTAATTAACCCATACGGTCAACACTGTTAAAAAAAAAAAGAAAAAATTCAAAGAATTGCGATTTTTGTTCATCCCACAGCACATAAAATGGAATAAAAAGCGAACAAAAACTCATATAAACGCCAAATTTGTACCAATTAAAACAGTTCATCACGCAAAAAAATTCCTTACACCAGAGGCGTAACTTCAGGCTCTTGGGCCCTAGTGCAAAAAGCGAAACGGGGCCCCCCAGTTACCATGCGCCATTTGCAATACTGGTGTCTTCTTATGCGGCAGAAGGGCTTTTGGGCCCCCTGATGCTGCAGGGCCCGGTAGCGACTGTTACCGCTGCACCCCCTGTAGCTACGCCCCTGCCTTACACGTCTCTGTACACGGAAAAATAAAAAAGTAATTGCTCTCAGAAGATAGCCATTCATAAATATTGTTTTACACAGTAAAAGCACTTTTTTTTTTCTTTAAAGTGCTTCAGCATAAAAATTAATTATTTATTTTATTTATTTATTATTTAGCTAATTTATCACGGGTACTGCATGGTGAGCGCTGTTAAAAATAAAAAACACTACTAAGATTGCAGTACTTTCGTCACCCTGCCTTCCAAAAAAGGATTTAAAACTGATCAAAAAAAATTATACCAATAAAAATGTCAACTCATCCCGCAAAAAACAAGCCTCTACTCAGCTTCGTACACAGAAAAATAAAAAAGTTATGACTCTAAGACTGTGGCGATGCCAAAACATGTTTTCCTTTTTGAATAAAAGTGTTTTGATTAAGAGTGTAAAAGCAGTCAATCATAAAAAAAATAAAAATACAAATTTGGTAAAGCTGTAATCGTATCAACCTGCTGAGTAAAACTAGCATGTACCGTATATACTCGAGTATAAGCCGAGTTTTTCAGCACAAAAAATGTGCTGAAAAATGCGACCTCGGCTTATACTCGGTCACTGTCGGCGCTCAGGCGCTGCGATGGCCCGAGTGCCTACAGGGACGCTTCAGTTATATGCGGCTCCTCAGGGAGCGCATATAACTGAGGGCCGAGTACAGCTGACAGCATTCGGGCGCTGTGGTGGCCCAGACGCTGTCAGTGATCTCTTCTCCTGCATGCGACTCCTCCGGAGCGCACACAGGTGAAGAGATACCACTGCGGTGCAGAGAGCAAGCGCTCCCTGCGCCACAGTGGACTCCGGGCGGCCGCAGACTCCGCCGTCCGAGTTTCCGCACAGGCAGCGTGTGTCATCACGCTGCGTGCGCGGCTTGATGACATCACCCGCCTGTGCCGAGAAGACAGAGGAGAGCGCGCGGGAGGCCGGACAGCGAGGAGGCGGAGCGGCGAGGGAGACGGAGCAGCTGGGAGCCATGTAAGTTTTTTTTTGTTTTAAAACCATACCTATACCTGCCTATAGCCTTCCTATACCTGCTAGGGGGATGTATAGCCTGCCTATACCTGCCTATAGCCTGCCCATACCTGCTAGGGGGACCTATAGCCTGCCTATACCTGCCTATACCTGCCTATAGCCTGCCCATACCTGCTAGGGGGACCTATAGCCTGCCTATTCCTGCCCATACCTGCCTATAGCCTTCCTATACCTGCTAGGGGGACCTATAGCCTGCCTATACCTGCCCATACCTGCCTATAGCCTGCCCATACCTGCCTATAGCCTGCCCATACCTGCTAGGGGGACCTATAGCCTGCCTATACCTGCCCATACCTGCTTATAGCCTGCCCATACCTGCCTATAGCCTTCCTATACCTGCTAGGGGGACCTATAGCCTGCCTATACCTGCCCATGTCTGCCTATAGCCTGCCTATACCTGCCAGGGGGACCTATACCTGCCTATACCCTGCCTAGACCTGCTAAGGGGCCCTATACCCTACCTATACCTGCTAGGGGGACCTATACCTGCCTATAGCCTGCCTAGGGGGATCTATACCTGCCTATACCAGCCTATAACGACCTATACCTGCCTATACCTGACATTAAACTGCCTATACCAGCCTATATCTGCCTATGGGGGACATTAAACTGCCTATATCTGCCTATGGGGGACATTAAACTGCCTATACCTGCCTATGGGGACATTAAACTGCCTATGGGGGACATTAAACTGCCTATATCTGCCTATGGGGGACATTAAACTGCCTATGTAATTTTATTGGTATCTGTTTTTATTTTTAAAATTCACCAGTAGCCGTTGCGTTTTCCACCCTAGGCTTATACTCGAGTCATTAAGCTTTCCCGGTTTTTGTGGCAAAAGTAGGTGCCTCGGCTTATACTCGGGTCGGCTTATACTCGAGTATATATGGTAATTTATACCGGATGGTGACTGCTGTAAAAAATAAAAATAAAAAAACACTACCAGGATTGCTGTGTTTTGATCAAAAGGCCTCACAAAAACCTTAATAAAAAGTGATCAAAGGGTCATGTGCACCCCATAATGGTACTAATAAAACATCAACTCATCCTTTAAAAAACAAGCCCATAATCATCTCTGTAATAAAACACAAAAAACTATATAAAATTTATATAATTGCAATTGTACCGACCCCCATAGTAATGTTATCCTGTCATTTATCCTGTACGGCGAACACTGTAAAAATGAAACCCAAAAAACAATGGCGGAACTGCGTTCCCCCCTCCCCCCCATTTTCATAGCCCAATACTAAAAAACACTATGGAACACCGTGCAACCAAAAAGCCCCCAAAACCCCCTAGAGAAAAAACCATGAGGGTTGTTTTAAAAACCCAAAGGGTGGGCGAAAAATTTAAAGGTTTCCCCCTGGTTTTTTTGGTTAAATTTGGGGGGTTTCAAAAGAGAAAAATAAAAACCCCACCAAAATCTGCGTTTCCCAAAAACCCCAAAAAGCACTTTCCCCTTAAAAAGCCCTGCCCTGAGCCCAAACAGGGAAATTTACAAAACCCCCATGAAGGAAATAAATTTCCGAACTTGGAAAAATTGTGTTAAAAAAATTTGGGGGGCTTTTTTTTCCCGGGTTCCTTTAAACACAAAACTTTTTAACTAAAAAAACCAGAATTTTTGGAAAAAAAAAAAAGAATTTGTCCATTTTCCTAACGCTTAAAAAAAAAATTTTGCCCCGGGCCCTTTGGGGGTCGATATACTCACTACAAAAAACCCCGGATAAATATTCCTTTAAAGGGGGGTAGTTTCCAAAAGGGGTGGGGTCCCTTTTTTAAGGGTGTTTATTTCGTTTTTTAAAGCCTTTGGGGGGGGTCTGCAAACCTGAATTGGCGCCTAAATAAAAAATTTTTAAAGAAATGAACCCCAAAATTCCCGGGAGGGCCCTACTTCTGGGGCTTGTGGTTAAGCCAAAAAAGGTTTCACTAGGGCCCCATAGAATTTTCTCAGAAAACGGGAGAATCGGGGGGAAAACAAAAAATTAAGTTTCATTTCCCCGATCACATCTACTGTGTTCTCTTGAATAATGGGATAAAAAATTTAAAATTTTGCAAAAAAAAAAATGAAAATTTTAGAACTTTCACCTCCACTTTGCTTTAAAATTCCCCCCTTTAAACCCCTAATTTAGTTAAAAAAACTCCTAAAAAGCTGTTTTGAATACTTTAAGGGGGGGTTTTTTCTTTGAAAGAAAGGGCAATTTTTGGGGGTATCCCAACATACAAAGGGCCCAAAAAAAAATCACGTTAGAACTTTGACGGGGCCCCTTAAAAAAAAGTATATTGCAAATTTCTGAAAAATTTTAAAATTTCCAAAAAAATTTCTAAAAACCCCTTTAAAAAAGGGGTTTTTAAAAAAAAAAACTATCTTCTTTTTAATTCGGAAAAATTTTTTTAAATTTTAAAATTGGGAAAATTTTTTTTAATTTTTCACGATTTTCCTTTTATTTTATCACAAATAAAACCCCCGGGCTTTTTTTAAACCCAAAATTTTTTTTTTACTGTCTTAAAGCAAAAATTTGTCAAAAAAAACAAACTCAAAAACATTTATAGGGGAAAGTGTTTAAAAAGTTAAATTTTCACCAAAAAGTGACACAAAAGCCCAATTTTAAAAAACGGGCAATGTCAGAGAGGGTTTAAAAATGGCTCCGGCGAAAGGGGTTAAGGGGCCATTGGGCCAAGACAAACCTGTGGGCCCCAACATTGGGCTTAAAACCCGGGGCCCATTCACCTTTGGGGGGTCCAAACTTTTTTTGATGGGGCCCCAGGGGTTTGGGGTCGACAAAGGCCCCCAAAAATTTTAAAAACCTGACCCGTAGCCAAAAAAATCCTAATACACAATTTAGAAAAGCTAACGGGGTGATAAAGACAAAAGGGACCATCTTTCCCCCGAAAAATGGGATTGCTGACATTTATTTAAAAAAGAATCAAAAAAATGGATCTCTTTACAATTTTTGTTGCCCTGGTAGCCGATTTACTGACTAAATAAAAAAGTACATGTTTTCCCTTTACAATATGAAAAAAAAAACAATTTAAAAATTTCACATAAATTTATGTCGTGCCTGCTGCTTCTACAAATTGTATTTTTAACCCGGGTGCCAACCAGCAAAAATTTCGGCTAATTTAATTTGAAATATAACCTGTAAAGACAAAATTTATGTGCCCAACCTTAAACACCCCTTACACCCTCCTTTTTACCCTCCAAAACTTTAAATTTTTTAAATTTCCCCACCTGTTTAAACCACCCAAATGGGACTAAGTCCCTTTAGCCCCAAACCTTATGTTTCCATTGGCATGTTCCTTTTCTGCCACCAATGGGACGGGGCCTTAAAACCTTTTCGAATCGGAAACCCCCATGTTTTCCCCCTGACATCTTCCCGCTCCACCCAAAGGGACTGCCCCTAAAACTAATCCAAACCTGCAAGGCGTAAGTTTTTAAATTCTTTGGGGCCCCGGGCAAAAAAGTGAAATGCCCAACCCCCTCCCCATTACTAGGGCCCGCCATCATTTTTCTATTAACCATCCAGGGCCCCCAAAAGCCCGGCCCAAATCCCAAAAGGGGGGACCCCCCCAAATTACTAGTTCCTATTTTTTTGACATAACAGTGAAACCCCCCCTTTTTGATTTGGGCCCCCTTAAAGGGGTAACCTGCCCAAATGCCCTTTCTGACACCCCCCCCTGCCCGGTTTTTCTTTTGCCAAAAACCAAAACCAGTGGGCCCTTTTTATGGGGTCCAAAAGGGCCCTTTTTTTGGGCCCCCCCAGGAAAAGCAGGGGCCCCCGCTACTGCTGCAACCCCCTATAACACCCCCTGGCCAGCCCGAAGGAAAACAAATTTTCCCCCCTTGGGATGTTCTTCTGCCCCCACCAGTAATTTTCACGGTTTTCAAAGCTTGCAATCAGAGGTTTTAACTTTAAGTTTTTGGGGGCCCCCGGTGAAAAAGGGAAATGGGGCTTTCCTTTCCAGTTTCCCTTTGCCCTTTTCCCAAAACCGGGGGTCTTCTTTTATGTCAAAAAAGGGGCTTTTTGGGGGAAACCCCCAGGAAGCATGGGGCCCCTTTGCAGCTGCTACCCGCTGCACCTCCAAAAGGTTTCATCCCTTCTTGCAAGCTGCCCCTCTTTTTAGTTTTGCCATTGAAAAGGGAAAGAAATATTTTAAAACCCCTCAAAATTTTTTTCTGTTCCTTCTTGAGCCAAATTTTTTTTCCCCTAAAGGGGTTTTTACTTAAAAACCCTTTTACTGTTTTGGATGGTAATTACCTCTTCCCCTCATCTTTATAAAAATTAAAACCCCCAAAAATCTTCCCCCCATTCACTTTAATGGGGTACGAGTTTTGAAATTTTTCCTCGAAAACCCAAAAATTTCTAAATGTTCAAAGTTTGGGGGCTTGAACTTTGAAAAAATTTTTCTGTTTGCTCATATCTAATTTTGTTTAGCCACAGGGATTTTTTCATGTGGGAGATGAAACCCAGAAAGCCCGAAACTTCCCTATTAAATGGTTGTAACAAAAATTAAACTCATAACACAACTGAACTATAACTGACTCAGTATATGGCAGACCCCCTTCATAACTGTGCACCTGCCGCCCTTCTCTTCTCCTCACACTGGGGGAATTTTAAAGCCGGTTTTTGCCCATGCTTTTCCAAAATCTTTAAAGTGCTCCCCGCCCTAAAAACCCCCTGGAGTCACTTAACCTCTTTATCAGGTGGCGTAACCACCGGGGTAGCAGGGGGACAAATTCCAAGGGGCCCCTGCGGGTTAGGGGGGCCCCCGGGGGAAACTGCTAAACCCCGTCCCTAACCCCCAAAATGCGGGTCCTGGCCCCCCCCGGCAGTGAACTTAACAGTTCACTGCGGGGGGGGGAGCAGCGGGGGCCCCCCTCAATAAACCCTCTGAACGCCCGGGCCCCCCCGGGCCCCCCAAACGTTCAGAAAAGGGAGCCCCTGGCCTGGGGCTAGCAGTAAAAAGTTGGAAACCGCCGAAAACCTCCGCTCTGCTTTTCCCTTCCCCCCCGCCGGCCCCCCCTGGGAAAAATTGGGGCGGCCGCGCGGGTGAATGTCAAAAACACCCGGGGCCCCCCCGGCCCCGCTGGCGCAGAAGGGCCTTCAGGAAAAAGGGCCCCCCCCGAACCGGGGGCGAGCGGCGCATCCGGGGGGACTGGTGGCCGATAAGAAAAATGATTTCCCTTTTTTTAAACCCACCCCATAATTTTCCCTTTCCTATAAACCCCCCCTAACCCCGCCTAAACCCCCCCCTATGGCCTTGCCTAACCCCCCCTAAAAACCCCCCTTTAACCCCCCCAAAATGCCCCGCCATATACCCCCCCCTTAAAAACCTTTCCAACCCCCCCCCATAACCTGCCTATACCCCCCCAATGGCCTGCCTCTACACCCCCACATGCCTGCCCGTAAACCTCCACCCAAACCCGCCCATAACCCCCCCAAGCCCCGCCGGAAAACCCCCCCCAAGAATAAACCCAAAAAAGTAAAAGGACGGCCCCCCCAAGTGGGTTTCCCGAAGTAGTTAAAAAAATTCCCAAAATTTTTTGGGCAACAAGGCTAAAAAACCAAAGGATATCGAAAGGAACAAAAAAAAAAAGCACCTTGGGTGCAGGCTAAAACCCCGTTTCGGGCAAAAATTCCGCCCTTAATTTTAACAAGGTGGGAAAAAAGACAAATGTGCCAATTTTATCCTCCAAAAAAACTGCCAAATAAAATTTAAAAACAATTAAACCCCCAATTTTTAAAACCTATCCAGGGGCTCCCCGGGGATGACAAAGAAACATACGTGTGGATGCGGAAGTGACAATGCATCACGTGAACCCCAAAGGGGAAGTAGCGCCGCAAAGGAAATGGTTTTTAGCATGGGCGCAAATGGGAAAAGCAACTGCTCAAGCTTGGTAAGGCAGGGGGTGAAAGATCCGGAACAAAAGCATATAAGAAAACAAAAGTGGGAAAAAAATGAATGAGAATAAAAAAAAAGGGACAAAAACCGGGGAAACACTAGAAAAGGTTAAAAATTAAAAAATAACAATTTAAGAACATTTAAAAGATTAAAACAAGAGGCACTAAAACAAAAAAAAATGCAAGCATACAACCCCGAAAAACAACAGTCCCCCCTACCTGCCCCATACAAAACCCCCCCCCAAAAGGGTGCCCCCCCCCAGTCCCCCCATGCTGCCTCCACAGGGCCCCACATGGGCCCCACCCGCCCCCAATGCCCGTCCCCCCCCCCAACCCCCACCCTGGGCCCCTCCTCCACAAACCCCCCACATGGCCCGCCCCCCTTTTTCCCCAAACCCCCACAGCCCCCCTCCACAGCCCCCCCAAAAACCTGCCTCCACAGCCCCCACATGGCTGCCTCCACAGACCCCACATGGCTGCCTCCACAGTCCCCACATGGCTGCCTCCACAGCCCCCACATGCCTGCCTCCATAGCCCCCACATGCCTGCCTCCACAGCCCCCACATGCCTGCCTCCACAGCCCCCAGCATGCCTCCTCCACAGCCCCACCATCCTGCCTCCACACCCCCACATGCCTGCCTCTACAGCCCCCACATGCCTGCCTATACCCCCACAAGCCTGCCGGAATACCCCCACAAGGTTCAGCTGCCTGTCTACTTATAAGGTGCCGGGGCCCCTTTAGCTACGTAAACCCTACCTATATGGCCCCCTAGAGAACACCTAACCCCGTGTCTACCTGTCATGTGCTCCCTATTAGCTAACACCTAACCCTGCCTGCCTTATGGGCACTCTATTGGCTGACCTAAACCTGGCCTATCTGGGGCCCCATATAGCCTATGTAGTAAACCCTGCTCCAAATGGATCCCTGCCCATTATTAGCCAGAGTGGCCATGTGCTCGAAAAGTCAGGATTCTATAAGATAATTGTGTCTAAATCTGCAGGGACAAGTGGTCGTGGAGATGTCATCATGAAGGTTCTGGACAGGTGCCAGAACAAAGGGTGAATGCAATGACTGGTTCAAGAAATCGACCAACCTGTGAGTCACAAGAATGTAATCTGCACTCTAATCACTATATGTCGGCACAGTCCTGTGTACACTGGTCCCTACCACAATATGGTCACCTGTATGGAGGTAATATACATTCTGCAGAGCTGTGTCCCACTGGGTCCCTACACTACATTGTCACTGTATGGAGTAATATACAGACTGGCAGAGCCCTGTGTACACTGTTGTCTACCACTATATGGTCACTGTAATTGTGTTATATTATACAGTCTGCATGAGCCTGGTGTACACGGGTAATATACCACAAATATGGTCACAATGATTATTTATTATAATATATTAGGATATGGCCTTGAGGATTTCTCAAAATTCGGTACGTGTGATACTTCGCACCGGATATTCCGACAAAATCCGTGTCGTCCGCATTACATCGGCACGAATCACGTTAATAAACACTAGCTATTTACCAGGTGCCCATAGCCTTGCAGGGTGCTGTAGAACATTGTTGGCCCTGCTTATATATGCAGAGGGAGCTTGATTTTGGGTCTTCATTACAATGTTGTGATTTAGGTATGACAACGCACATTGACATGCCCGTGCCGCTTCTATTAGAATCGCTTGTCAAGTCTATAAAATTCCCTGGGCACTTAAGCAGGGCAAAACTGACGCAAAAAACTCAAGCGTGGAATGTAGCCTGATAAACGATCATGCATTCGACTAAGCTGAAAAAAAAAAACAAGCGAGAGCTCAGGTGGAACATTTGTGATAGAGTGTAGGAGGTGACGGCGGCAGCCACAGCAGGCATGAGGTCAGTCATTGGCACACAATGACATTCGGAGGCGGCAAAACGTATTAGGCCACAGAGTGGCCAATTCAACACAGTGATCGGATGTTCGAATGGCAGCAGCAGCATGATGTCAGGCAGTGGGCACAAGACATTCCGGGGAGGCGGCAAAACAGTCATTAGGCCGACAGATGGCACAACACACAGTGTTGGAGGTCACGGCGGCAAGCAAAATGAGGTCAGACAGTGTGCACAATGCATTCTGGAGGTGGCAAAACAGTATTAGGCGACAGAGGTGGCCACAATCACACCAGTGTGGGAGTCACGCGGCAGAAGCAGTAATGAAGTGTCAGGCAATTGCAACAATGACATTATCTGAGGGCGGCAAAACAGTATTAGGCCACAGAGTAGGCACAATGATACAGAGTTGAGGACACGGCGGCAGCAGTATGAGGTCAGACAGTGGGTCACAGATTACATGATGGAGGCGGAAAAACAGTATTAGGGCCACAGAGTGAGGGCACATTCACACAGTGTGGAGGTCACGGCGGCAGCATGTAATGAGGTCAGACAGTGGCACAAAGGCAATTCTGTAGGTGGCAAAACAGTATTAGTGCCACAGATTGGCGCACAATATACAGTGTGGATGGTCACGGCCGGCAGCAGTAAATTGGGGGGGAGGTGGTAATTCAGGACAGTGGATCACAATGACATATGGAGGCGGAAAAACGTAGTTAGGGCCAAGAGTGGCACAATCAACACAGTGGTGGAGGTCCACGGCGGCAGCAAGTATTGAGGTCAGGGGCATTGGCACAGGGTGGGATGACATTATGTGGAACGGGCAGAAAGACATTTATTAGGCCACAGAGTGGCACAAATTGATAACAGTGAGTGAGTCACGGCGGCAGCAAGTATGAGGTCAGACAGTGCACAAGACATTATGTGATGGGCGGAAAAATCATTATAGGCGCCACAGAGTGGCACAATGATACCGTGTTTAGTCAAGGCATCATCAGTATGAGTCAGAAAACAGTGGCACACTGACATTATTGGAGGCGGCAAGTACAGTAAATAGGGCGCACCGTAGTGGCACAATCACACATGTGGAGGTCAACTGGCGTCAAGCAGATGAGGTCAGGCACAGTGCACAATGGCATTCTGAGTTGCAAAACAGTATTAGTGGCCACAGAGTGGCACAATCACCACAGTGTGGGGAGGTCACTGGCGGAAGCAGTATGAGGCTCAGGCATTGGCACAATGACATTATGGAGGCGTAAAAAACAGGATTAAGCCACAGTAGTGTGCACAAACATCACTGACAGTGTGGATCGACACGGCGTCAGCAGTATGGGGCATGCAGTGGGCACAATGACGATTATGGGAGGACCGGGGGCGGCAAAACAGTATTAGGCCACATAGAGGCACAATGGATACCGTGTTGAGGTCACGGCTAGCTCAGTATGGAGGTCACAGAGTGGCACAATGACATTATGGAGGCGGTCATAGACAGTATTAGGCCACAGAGTGGTCACATATCACGACAGTGTGGAGTGTCACGGCGGCAGCATAATGAGGTCCAGACATGGCACAATGGCATTCTGAGGTGGCAAAAAACCGTATTAGGCCCACAGAGTTGCACATATCACACAGTGTGGAGGTCACGGCGGCAGCAGTATGAGGTCAGAGCAGTGCACAATGACATTATGGAGCGGGATAAAAACAGTATTACAGCCATACACAAAGTGGCACAATCACAGCAGTTGGAGGTCACTGCGCAAGCATATGAGGTCAGAGCAGTTGGCACCAAAGACAATTATTGAGGGCGGCCAAAACAGTATAGGGCACAAGTGGCACAATGATATCCGTGTGAGGGCACGGGCAGCAGCAGTAATGGAGGTCAGACATTGGCACAAATGACATTAATGAGGTGGAAAAACAGTATTAGGGCACAGATGGCACACTCACCACAGTTGAGAGTCACGGATATGTGCGGCCGCCTATGAGTCAGCAGTGGCACAATGACAAATTCTGGGAGTCAGGCAAAAAAGGAGTAGGTCCAAAAGAGTGGTACAATGGACAACAAGTGTGGAGAGCATACGGCAGAGCAACACAGCAGCATCAGGGCCAGACAGTGGCACAATGACACAGTGTGGAGGGCACGGCAGCAGCCACGTCAGCAGAGCATGAGGGTCCGAGACAGTTGCCAATGACAAATTCTGGAGGTGGCAAAAACAGAGTAGGCCACAGTGTGTAGGGCACGTGCAGCAGTCCAGGCCAGCAGCATGAGGTCAGAACAGTGTGCACAAGACACAGTGTGAGGGCACGACAGGAGTCACAGCAGCCATCATTAGTGCAGATATGTGCACAATGACATTCTGAGCATTGTGGCAAAATAGAATTAGGTCCACAGAGCTGGCACAATGACTGCGAGCGGATGCACCGGCTGGCAGGCATCAGAGTCAGGCATGTATGGCACAATGACAATGAGTAGAGGTGATGAATGATCAACAGCATGAGGTCATAGAAGTGGAGCACCATGACATTCTGGAGGTGGCAAAACAGTACCATTACCAGTGGCCGCAGAGTGGCACAATGACAGCAGTGTGGATGTCACGGCAAACGAGCCAGCAACAGCAGCAGCAGCATGAGCACATAGAGTGGCACAAATGAACAGAGATTTGAGGTGAGGAGGTGTGGCGAAAACCAGTCCTGGTAAAGAACGGTGGTAGGCAGATGGAAGTAAACTATCACAGATGTGTGGCATCAGGCGGTTGTGCGGCATCAGAATAGTGGCTGAGGCAGGTAGTTTGAACCGCAGACTGACGCCTAAGCATTGGTGGCGTGTGGAGAATACCAGGCCGAGTCCACGCGCTGAATCATCTATGACGAAAGGTCAGTCGTAATCAAACATTTCCCGTGGACAAAGTCGGGAGTTTCAGCCAATTGGGTAACCATGCGCCCCGCCGCACTTGGAACACCACGCTCTTATGCCACACTACTGTGTCCGGCAGGACAGCTTCTCCACTGCAAAACAAACGGCAAGTGCGGCCGACACATCCAAGTTTGGCTGCCCAGTAGTTCCAGGCGGATCTCTCTAACTGTGATGGTGGCAGAGTGCTGTCCAAGTAGCCACACGGAACTCTGTTAGGTTCAGGGAATGCCTCCATTGTCCTTCTGCGCTGCTGGCTCGCTGTGACTGCCCTTCCCTCACTAGGCTGTTTAAGGAAAGCAGGCTCATCTAGTGTACTCCAGACTTAGGTTAACTGCTGAGAGGCTTGAACTCTCACGTGCTACCTAATCCTACTCCTTAACCTTACCTCATCACTTTGTACTGTCCTACGACCACCCCCACCTTCCCCCAAGGCAGCCGCCGCGCAAGTAGTACGTTGAAGCGCTGAGTGAAAACCCCCGTCACACCTGTCATAGGAGTGACGATCCGCAATAGGCATCGGCCAACTGATTACGGAGGATTTCCCAAGATAGCAATTGAATTTTGTCTTCCCTCTCAAATATCAGGGAAAAATGGCTCCCATTTTGAGTGACGGCGTTAGCGAGGTTCCAAAAGTGGTGATAGAGCCAGAAGACATCCTCCTGCCGATGCTGACTATTCGGCCCTCCGTCACTAGCCAGGTCAAATAAGCTTGCCTGCGGACCATCTGACACGCAAGTGACTCCGAGGGGCTCCCTGCCTCCCATTTCCACTGGTAATACTGCCGACGGTGCGTTGGGAGTCAAATCTGCTCGTCTTCCTCATCTCCAACCACCTCCTCCAGCTGCTCCTTGCTCCTCCTCTCTATGTCACGCTTGATAAAAATCCACACTCATTATCACCAGACAATGCTTTGCTCCAATGTCCTCCTCCTCCTCCTCCTCCTCCATTTCATGTCCCCACCTGGACACATGTGGCCTCGAGATGTATACCGCCAACATCTCCAGTCCCTGCCAGACAGATTTTCAGCATCTTTCCCAGGAACATGAAGCAGTGGGAAGACGTTATTCATCCCGTAGTCCTGCGACTGACAAATAACGTGGGGCCTCCTCGTATGGCCTCAACAAGACGGCAGTGTCATGCCTGAGCTGCCACTGTCTTACATCAAAGTAACCCATGGGAGTACTTCTGTCTTATTGCCTGGACTCATCAAAAAATCGTTAATGGCCTTTCTTCTCTGTCATACATCAGGTCCAACATGTGAGGCTGGTTGGAATTCCATCGGTGGAAACAACGCATATACATAGCGTGTGGTTTGGGAGGCCGTTCTGGCCGCTTGGCAACTTCGAGGAGGGTGTTCCTGGCTTGTACGAATGGATAAATTGCATGCACAGTTTCCTGGCCATTTTCAGAATGGTTCTGAGATCGGGGAAGACTTCATGAACCTTTTTACAACCAGATTGAACACATGCGCCATGCAGGGTCGCATGGACACATCCTCCTCGTGCACGTCGACACCATGTTTCCTCCCATTGTCCGTCATCCATGGAATGCCTTCCGATTTGTCAGTTGGGCGCGGAGAAAGAGCCACACATCCAATCGATTTCTGCTGCATGCTCGCGGTGAGCATTTCCTCCCTGTGTGACTTCGTTCCCGAGGCCAATCTAGGTGGTAGTAACTTGCGTGACACCCTGCTGTGCCTACACATGTGGTATGATGTGAGGGAGCAAAGTACTTGTAGTGAGGCTGAGATGGTGTGTGGTGGTGGAGGAGTAGGGAGTGCGGACAATTGTCGCATGAGCAGCAGTTTGACAACTTTGAGGAGAAAAGCGGCGTCTCCTGGTCCAATGTGTGTTAGTTGTGGCCTGGGGCGGCAGGAAGCACATTCACCCAGTGGGCCTGTAAAGGACATGTACTGGCCCTGACGTAGTTTACAGCTGCCAGAAAGACGACCGCGGCTGCCGTATACCTTGGAACAAACCGAGATAACTCAAGTCTGACCCACTATTCATGTTCAACCATATTATATGAAGTGCTGGTACTGCCTTTTTAAAAGAAATTACGGCTTTGGAACTCTCCATCTCGGCTCGGCAACAAGCCATTAGCTTCTCTGAATGGTGAGCAGATTTCCAGACCATTTTTGGGAAAGGGAGGACTGCAGTACCAACAACTTGGACAGGATCACGGTCAGCTGCATGCACCTAGTATGGTTGGACGCATACTGTTGTCTCTTACAACGCCTCTCAGAACGACTGCTGGCGCCAAGAGTATCTAGGATCAGGTAGCCATCTGGAAACCGGGAGATGATGTCAAAGATGAAACATCTCCTTCTGCAGAGGTGTGAGTGAGCCCTTTGACTGGCTGAAAATGGCATGCGGTGCCACTGCCGCCTGCTGCTTGCAGCGGCAGGATTGGACCACTCACATCTGACCGAACGTTTCCTCCAGCCACCAGATGGTGACGGCTGCTGCATGGTTGACGCAGGGCCGTTTTGCCAAACTTATCTCCCGGCACGTCTTCACTTTCTGGCCCACAGATACGTACATATACCCATAATTCGTCTCCTACCGGTGTCTTAGCAAAGAACTTCCACAGCGCCCGCCGAGTAGCTGATTTTTATACCGCCAACCTTGGCTCCGTCACTGAGTGTACTACATCTGCCGCCTCTGCCGGTAGTTTTTGGGGACCTGACCACTGTGCCGCTACTGTCTTGGACCCTGCGAAGCGGTTTATTCTACCCCTTGGCCGCTTGGCACCCGAACCTACACTGCTGCTACCCTGCTGACTCACGGCCACACAACCCACTTGTGATGCGGCCGCTGCTGAACGCGCAAGCTGACGCCCTCATCTCCTGACGATGGAAATCGAAGCCTTTGTCTTTTGCTTCACCTCGCTCCCCAAGTGCGGTCGGCTACATCATCATCTATTTGTGTTTCACACATCGTCACCTACTGTCCTCATCACCGGTCTTGGTAAGACTGAGGCTGACCTCTCACCACATGACTCTCCCATGCCACTCCTCAACATCTATACTTTCCGCCTACTGCAAATAAGCTCGGGATAGTGGCCCCATTTTCTTCGCTGCCCGAAGCTGCAGGGAACTGCCCTCCTCAAATTGTTCATCCACGCTATAAAATAGTGGCGCTGAGACCCAGACCACATAGTAATATCCCTTGGCTGAGGGGAACTGGATGGACAGAGGCGGTCTGAGGACGGGTGAGGGCCGCTGACCCGCTCCCTGGCTCATGCCAACTAAGTGTTGTGTCTGAGGTACCCACCGACTCTTGGCTGTGGTTGTCAGATGTCATCTGGTGAAGGATGAGGAAGACCATAGTCAACCAAACAATGAACCCTTGGGTTGCGAACAACACAGGCCCTAGATGACAGGCGGCAGTTGGGCCTCACCGAGTGACCCCTCTGCGGACGTCCCACTTGCTGTGCAGCGACCTGGCCCGTTTTCAGAAATTGTTTTGTGAGTCACAGCCACTCGCGAGTTTGCAGAGCCTGCCCACCTCTTCAGTCCCTGTGACAGACTGTTTTGTTCTAAAATGAACAGACACTGTTTGATGAAGCTATCTGTATATGAATAAATATACACCAGTTTTGACTCAAATGAACTCCATGTAACAAGCTTGGGTAACCCTTGTAGGATATAAATAGCGCTCCAAAATTGGCCACGAAAAATTTTACTTGAAAGTGTCGTTTACAAGCACTGTGTGTTTACTAAATGTAAAAGCACAAACAGGCTTAATTTAAACTTCGCTGTGAATTATGCAACAAGAAAAATGTATATATTTGGTGTTGAAAAAGACGGGTTTATTTTTGTCAGCACAGCAGCAAAACAACTCTTATTTAACCCCTGATTAGTAATTAATTGCGCAAATAGAAATGAGCCACCACAAACAGTAGCTTTGTAGCAGTGTTACAATTGCGTGTTTTCTACGCACACAACAAGAGATACATTTGTAATTAGCCTTTGTCTTGTGAATTAGGCTACCAAAAAATTAGTATATATATTGGCGTTGAAAAAGACAGTTTATTTTTGTCAGCAACAACCATCAAAAACAACGCTTAATTAACCCCTGGTGTAAATCTAGGCGCCAAAGATATTGACCGCACAAACTAGTATCGTGTTTCAAAAGCGTGTTTTCTAACGCCACACAACAAGAGATACAGTTGTAATTTAGCTCGTATGCTTGTGAATTAGGCGAACCAAAAAAAATATATATATTGTGCCGTTGAAAAAGAAAGAACGTTTATTTTTGTCAGCACACCACAAAACAACGCTTAATTAACCCCCTGGATGTAAATTGCGCCAAAGAATTGGAGCCGCACAAACCTAGTATCGTGAGTTACAATTGCGTGTATTCTACGCCACACAACAACAAGAGATACAGTTGTAAGTTTAAGCCTTTTGCTTGTGAATTAGGCTACCAAAAATATTATATAATAATATTTTGGCGTTGAAAAAGACGTTTATTTGTCAGCCAGCCAGCAAAAAACAAACCTTAATTAACCCCTGGATTTAAAATATGCGCCAAAGAATTGAGCCCACAAACTAGTAGCTTTGTAGCGTGATACAATTGCGTGTTTTCTACGCCACAGTACAACAAGAGATGACAGTTGTAATTAGAGCCTTTTGCTTGTGAATTAGGCTACCAAAAAAATATATATATATTTGGCGTTGAAAAAGACTGTTTATTTTTGTCAGCACACCAAGCAAGAACAACGCATAATTAACCCCCTGGATGTAAATAGCCGCCAAAGAATTGAGCCCACAAACTAGTAGCGTGTTTACAATTGCGTGAGTTTTCAATTCTACGCCACAGCAACAAGAGATACAGTTGTAATAAGCCATTGCTTGTAATTAGGCCTACAAAAAAAAAAATATATGATATTTGGCGTTGAAAAAGAAACGGTTTTATCTTTTGTCAGCACACCAGCAAAACAACGCTTAATTTAAACCCCTGGATGTAAATTGCCGCCAAAGAATTGACCGCTACAAACTAGTAGCAGGCGTGTTTACAATTGCGTGGTTTTCTACACTCCACCACAACAAGAGTATTGACAGTTGTAATTCGCCTTTGCTTTTGTGAATTAGGCTATAACAAAAAAATATATATATATTTGGCGTTTGAAAAAGACGGTTTATTTTGTCAACACAGAACTAACCAGCAAAAACAACGCTTAATTAACTCCCAGTATGTAAATTGCGCCAAAGAATAGAGCCGTCAAGAAAATCGAAAACCAAAACTAGTAGCTTTGTAGCGGTTACATTTGCGATGTTTTCTACGCCACACAACAAGAGAAACAGTTGTAATTAGCCTTTGTGCTTGTGAATTAGGTGCTACCAAAAAAATATTGTATATTATATGGCGTTTGAAAAAGACGGTTTATTTTGTCACACACCAGCATAACAACGCTTAATTACCCTGGATGTAAATTGCGCCAAAGAAATGAGCCGCACAAACTAGTAGCGGTTACACTAAGTGCGTGTTTTCCCACGCCACACTACAAGGAGATACAGTATGTAATTAGCCTGTTGCTGTGTGAATGTAGGCTACCAAAAAAAAATAATAATATATTTGGCGATTGAAAAAGTACGAGATTCTTTTTGTCATCACACCACAAAACACCGCTTAAATTAACCCCTGGAAAAGTAAATTTGTGCGCCAAAGATGAGCCCACAAATAGTACGGGTGTTACAATTGCGATTTTCTACCCACATCAACAAGAGATACAGTTGTAATTTAGCCTTGCTATGTGAATAGGCTACGAAAAAAAAATATATAAATAGTTTGGCGTTGAAAAAAGACTGTTAATTATTTTCAGCAACACCAGCAATAAACTAACGTTAATTAACCCCTGGATGTAATTGCGCAAAGATTGATGCCGCACAAACTAGTAGCGTTTTTACAATTGCTGTTTTTCACGCCACAACAACAAGAGAAACAGTTGTAATTAGGCCTGTCTGTCATGAGTGAATTAGGCTACCATAAAAAATATATATATATTTTGCGTTGAAAAAGACTGTTTATTTTTGTCAGCACACCATGCAAACAACGTGCTTAAATTAACCCCTGGATGTAAATTGCGCCAAAGAATTGAGCCGCACAAACTATAGCTTTGTATCCGTTGATATACAATTGTCGTGTGTTTCTACGCGCACACAAACAAGATATTACAGTTGTAATTAGCCCTTTGCTTGTTATTAGGCTACCAAAAAGAAATTAATATATTTATGGCGTTGAAAAGAGACGGTTTTATTTATTATTTTTGTATCAGTCCACAGCAAACAACGCTTAAGTTTATACCCCTGGAATGTAAATTGCGCAATAGAATTCAGCACCGAAAATATGAAGAGTTATTTGTATTGTAAAAACTCTGTTTCATAAATGAATACAAACAGGAACTGGCTTATGATCCCACTTGATAGTTGAATGTATAACAGCTGGCAGTGGAACGCACACTGATTTCAGATCCAATTACCCAAAAAAAACTCAGAAATAGAACATTCAGATGGAACATTCTCTGAGACAGCGCTGAGAACACCCCACAGAAATCGCTTGTATCAAAATCAGTTCTTCAGAAAGAGCGTCTATCACCCGCACAGCAGCACCATCCTATCAGTACAGTGAGAGAGTGTTGAGCTCTCCAGCGGCGCAGCCTCGTGGGAGTCCTTATATAGTGCGGCTGACGTCACGAAACCGCCTGTCTCTGATTGGCTTCAATCTCTGCACATGTCATGCAGGCAATGCCCTTCTTCCTCACCAGAGTGCATTTGCCCCATGTACGCCATGTGCCTCGCAGCCATTTTATCAATCAAAAAGCACACTTCGTTCACCCAAGTACCTCAAAGTTTCGACTTTCGTTCCTAACGCGAAGTTTTCCATGAAAGTTCTAAACGAATTCCACATCGTTGAATCAATTCGCCCATCTCTAATTATATTATTAGACAGTATTGGTCTTTGTGTACTGTCAGTAGTAGGGGGGTATTATTCAGTCTTATGTTGTGGTAATTTGTGGTCTTTTGGGTGGATTATCATCCTTATTAATGCATTTTTGGGTAAGTTGGCTTAGTATAGTTTTTTGTTTGGTGCAGTATGTGGTGGATGTATGGGAGGTATTTGCCCCTTGTATTATTACATTATCTAACAGCATATCCTGGTACATGGTCTGTCAGGAGGGGTGGTGGGGGGTAGGGGCCCCATCCAAAAGATTGCTTTGGGGCCCTGGCTTCTCTAGTTACGCCCCTGCTCTTTATATACATAATATACTCAATGTAATTCACATACACATATTATAAGGACCACACTGTTCGTAGGGGGTGATCCCACCGCTTACGTGGATATCAAGGGTCACTTGACATATGTGTGGTGGTCACCTGACCAGGGCAGCCATTAGGTGGGTACAACCATTACTGGTGTACCGGGCCCGGCCATTCTGTGAAGCAAGGGAGGGCCTGCTGGCGGCGGCTGGTACCGCCCCTTGGCTTTTTAAAAAGTAAAGGTAGTTTTCTCAAAATGATTGAGCTGTGCCTGCGGTCCCGTATTGAATGGGGCCTGGCGCGGGAGGGGGGGTCCCGCTGTGGGGGTCCCTCACAGCTACGCTGAATGCGTTACGGGGGTTTTTTACTTACTTTCCCGGCGCGTGATCGGGGGGTTTTGGGCCCTCCTCTTCTCTGCCCCCGGACGGAACGACTAATTAAATCAATGAGGTCCCGCCCAGTGGGCGGGGCTTCATTTATTCATATTGTCCCGCATCTCGCCTTTGGCCAGACACGGTGTGGGCAGAAAGAGAGGAGGGCCCGACAGGCGACAGCTCATGCAGCGCGCAGGAGAAGTAAGTGAATAATTAAGTGTGGCTGCGGCTGCCTGTAACTAGGAGCCCTCGCTCAACAGTGACCCCCGGCCTTGGGGACTTACCCCAGTTACCCACCGCCGGTACCTACTAGCTACCAACCCACCCCCTACTTACCAACCCGCCTGCCTGGGGGAGTACCTAGCTACCCGCCGCTTGGCTACCAACCTACTCTGCCCCCCTGGCACATAGCCCCGGGTACCTTTCTCCCCCCCCTGGCTACCTAGCCTGGCTACCCAGCTACCCGCCTGGCTAACTACATACCTGGTCGCCTACCTATCTCTCCAGCTGCCTGACTGGCTACCTTCCTGGCAACCTGACTACATAATACTGACCTACCTTCCTGCCCACTACCTGGCTACCTACCTATGGGGGGGGGCTTTTTCTTAACTACCAGGGCACCAAGGGGGAATTATTACCATTTGGGGTGGGGATTTTCTACATATGGCGGCGGACACAGGTAGGAACATGGTATCAAAAAGTGAGGAGTCTCAGGTATTTGTGTTGTGAATTCTGCAGGGATGGGTCATGGCCAAGAGAATTCGTCACTGCGGTCTGCAGCGGACACAGAAGAAAAGGGAACGTGAAAAACTCATCAGACAAGACGTCAACTGTGAGTCACTAAATGTATCTGCACTGTGTTCGCTTGTATCTACCACTATATGGTCACTGTTTGGCAGTAATATTGGTCTTATTGTCATGAATTATTTTCAGTGACAGTATGATGGTATTATTCAGCATCTTTATGGTGGAGATATGTGGTGATATCACGGTATTATATGGTTTATGTATACTGCTGTTTGGCAATAATGGTCTTGGTATACTGGTTTGATCAGTAATATGATAGTGGTATCATCTGGCGGTATTTGCTGGCCTTTTTATATGTACTGACCCGCACAATACAGATAAACTGTACATTGTAAAATCCAACAAGAACTAAATCCAAAAACAATGACGCGATTGCATTTTTTTCTGAGGGCGGGGTGATGGGATTGTTGGGGGTGGACAGTGGGGATGCTTGGGTAGGGAGGTCGGGTTTCTGGGGGCGGGGTTTTTTGGGAGGAGGGGGGGGGGCCGATGCTTCAGCTGTTTGGGGCCCGGAATTTTGTGTTGGCGGTCCTGCACCTGACTGTTTAGTCCATACTGCTACTAGATGGCAGCCATTACTATGAGCAGGAATGTGGGTTGTATAATTTTTCCTCAAAAGTGGCATACTGCATTGGTATAAAAGAGGCACTGGGCCAGAATTTTGAATGCATGTATATTAAAAGTTGTATCATTTCCTGTCATATACACAATACACATAAACAATAAAATATGGACAAAACCTTTAAAGAGAACTTGTCACATAGTTTTTGCCCCCCCGGCTGAGGACAGAACAAGGTAGTGTTAGGCATGCTGTTTGCAGCGCTGTGTCCCTTATTCTGTAAGATGCTGTAGTTTTCATGTATTTAATGCTCAAATCTGCAGTTTTCAGCCAGAAGAGTCATTCTAAGGCCTCGTTCACACGGCTTATTTCGGACGGATTTGCCGACGAATTGACGATCGTCAATCCGTCGGCAAATCCGTCCAAAATAAGTCACAGCCGTATTTTCTATTGAAATCAATAGAAAATACGGCGCGTCGTTCACACGACGCAAAACTCCGTTCCGGATTGCCGCCGCGGATTGACGACGGCAATCCGGACGGAAAAACAATTGACATGTCAATTATTTCCGGACGGATTCACCACCTACAATGATTGTAGATGGTGAATCCGTCGGGAAATCAGTTACAAATACGTGCCACACTTAGTGGCACTTATTTGCAACTGATTTTCAACTGATTTCAGAACGTATTTACATCGGAAATCCGTTGTAAATACGTTCTGAAATAAGCCGTGTGAACGAGGCCTAAGAGTCCTTCAGAGTGTCAGTTTTTTTTCAAACCTGGACAATCGGAGGCTAGCCCCGCCCACCTCAACTGACAAACCTATTACTTTGAATAGGTAGAAACATGTGAATAACTGTCAGAGGGGGGAGCTAGCCTTTGGTGGGTGGAGCTAACACCTGCTCATGAATAAGATTTGAGGGGTAAATGCTCTAAAACATGCTGCATCTTACAGAATAAGGGACACAGCGCTGGGAAAAGCAGGTCTGACACTACCTTGTGCTGCCCTCAGCAAGGGGGGCACAACCTATATGACAGGTTCCCTTTAAGGATTGAGATATGTGAAAACTTTTATTTAGTGACTGCCTACAAAGCAGTTTTCAACTCCTTTGTATTCTATCTTCCCAGTAACAGTACTTAGTGACAACTGTGTATTGAATAGATGCTGCAGCAGTGTGCCTGGGCCTATTTCGGTTCTGATCAAATAAATCCCTGGGATGCCAGTAAAAGAAGCTATTACTAATTCTACAAAGACAGAAAACCGCCTTAAAATGTGACAAAGTCACAAAAACAGCCAATTTGCAATTTGTGGCACAGTCCCAATTACAGAGAGAAGTATAATGTAAAAAAGGGGAACATAAAATATTAACACCCCCAATGGTCTTTTTTTGCCCTTTTAGGGACAGGTTATAAAAATAAAGACGTAAAGTAAATACAACTAAATTAAATAAAAATGCAAATAAAATATCCCAAAAAAGACCTGCTCAACCTGTAAAATATCGAAATTAACAGTAGATGGTGACAAATTCAATTAAGTGTATATATAAATATATATATAATATACATATATATATATACACACATATATATATAAATAAATATATATACACATATATATATATTTACTGTACACACATATATATATATATATATATATATATATATAGTGGAAAACCACATAAAAAATTGAAAAATGAGATCACCAAAATTTAGTAAAAATTATGACGACATGTATGATCGGGAATTGTAATTATAATATGGATGCTCCAGCTTGCAAGCTGTTGCCGTGAAAACCAGATGATTGCAGCTTTCTTTAAAATCACTTCATGTTTATTTTCATGCAATTAAAACATCTTTATGCAGACCAAATGGTGACCATTACTCCTTATCGTAAACCTACAGTGCAATATTTGTTGCTATTAGCAACGTCGTGTCACCCGCCACACGTAATAAAAAATATTCCTGTAGGTGAACTTGTGAGAATAAAAAGAAATACTACAGTACCCTTAGAATACAAAAACCAAGAGCAGTCTACTATGTCACGATTAAGAGAAAGATGATATGGTAATGATATACTAGAAACAGCAAAATTAAAAGTTCAAAATCTGACACAAGAACAACTTTTGAGTAATAATAAAATAAAAGCACATGATAATACGGTAAAACAGACAATTACATTTTCTACCCAGTACTCTAAAATTGTCAATATTAATAAACGACATTTACAGATTTTGTATAGACACAATAATCTATCTATAATCTTAAGTGAAGGAGTAAATTTTGTTTCTAGAAGAGGACCTACAATTGCCTCTACTTTATCACCAAGCCTCTATCTATCAGAAGACCAGCATCCAAAAAATAAAAGGTAGCCATAAATGTGGGCATAAAATCTGCAAAATATGCAAACATATGCAAAATACAGACCATTTTATGTCATCTGCTACAAAGATAGAATATCAGATCTATCAATTCATTAACTGTATGACAAAAAATGTAATCTATTTAATAACATGCACTATATGCAACTTGCAATATGTAGGTTGCACTAGTTCACATTTAAAAACTCGAGTTAGACGCCATTTATCGGAATCACATAATCCTATAAAGGAAAACAGGAATGTTAGCAGTAGCAAAACATTTTAAATTTAGGTTCATAATCAAGATACTACGTCTATGACGGTGATAGGAATAGAGAAAATACACAATCTATTAGAGGAGGAAATATTAGACAAACTCCTAACAAGAGAAGCTAAATGGATTTTCACATTAGCAACAAGACAGCCAACAGGCTTAAATATACGCCATGATCTATACTTTCTGTACTAAGTGTAAGACTCTTATGATACCTATAGATACTGTTTAAAAAATATGTATGTAAAAAATATTCTATTTTTTTTAGACACTTTCTATTTAATGATTAAATATACACTCTTTTTTCTGTTATATCTTTGGTAAAGCAGGAGTTAATCTTTCAGAAATCCACCTATATAAAGGTGTGGTTATCTGAAGCTAGCTATCTGCACAATGATTAAAACTGCCTAAGTCAAAACGCGTCGTGCTGATTCCCCTATGGGTATCATACCTGCAACCTCTATACTCTGCATAAAGATGTTTTAATTGCATGAAAATAAACATGAAGTGATTTTAAAGAAAGCTGCAATCATCTGGTTTTCACGGCAACAGCCTGCAAGCTGGAGCATCCATACTACAATTTGCTGCTACTACTCTCCCAGGAAGGAGCTGACTGGGAGTCTCCGTGCTGTGCTTCGATTAAGGTATTTGCCTAAACTCTTTTCATAGTGAGCTGACTAATAGATTTGTTTGGATTTCGGGAATTATGTCCGGATTTCCCATTTTAGCAATTTCTAAAACCCAAAATTTTTCTTTAAATTTAAGGGTGGGTTTGGTTAATTTTTTTACAGGGCGTAAAACAGTTTAAGAACCCAAGCCCCGGGGGAAAATAGACAATTCCGGGTTTTTGGGGAAATCCCCAGGGCCCAGCAAAAACCTTTTGGGTGTGCCCGGCTTTTTTGTGAAAATAAAAAATAGAATAAAAGGGGAAAAAAAGAACAAATACATTTTTAATAATTTTTTTTTAAAAAAAAAAAAAAACACAAATTAAAAAAATCTGTTTCAACATCCATCCTTTGGCTTATTTAAGGTAAAATTAAAATTTAATTCCCCCCCTTTTTTTAAGACCTTTTCTAGCTTTAAATTTTTCTTTTTTTTTCCAAGGGCCAAAAATATATTTGCTTTTATTTTAACAGATAAACTTTTTTTAAAAAAATTAAAAAAGATTTTATTCCCCCAAAAAATTTTTTTTTTATTCATTAATTTTTATTTTTAAAAAAATTAACTTTTTGCTATTCACCCAAAATCTTTAATTTATTTTTCCCTGATTTCCAGCCTTTCTAGAAAAATTTAAAAACATGTTAGGTCCCTTTCCTTCAAAGCCCAAGTTCCGAATCCCTCACAACACTGGCGGGGGCGCCGGGGAAAATTTTCAACGCATGTATGGAAACCCCCTTCAGGGGCCGACATAAATTTAGGCAGGCTTTACAACCCCAAAAATAACCCGGGGGAAAAGGGTGCTAAAATTTCCAAAAGGCCCCGAATTTTTCAAACATTCGGCCCCAAAGTTTTAAAAAGGGGTGTTCCCCAAAAAATAGAAAATTTTTATGCAAAAACGAAAGAAAGCATTTAAAATCTGAAAAAATGCAAAGTCCCAAAAACTGGGTTTCCCTTTACCCTAAACTTTGGGGGGAAAATGTTAGCAGAAAAGGAGAGCCATTTGGGGCTTGGAAAAACCCACCCTCCAATTTTGTCAATGGGGGTTTTTGAGTAAATTTGACCCGGTGTTTTGGGGTAAACACAGGGAATTTCCCCATAAAAACAAAAGGAGAATCAAGGGGGCAAAGGGTGGCCCCCTTTTCAACTGAGAGTAAAAACTTTTGGGGGCCTCTTCCTCAGATAGGGGCATATTCTATAAATAATGCCCCAAAAAAAACCTTAAAAGTGGGAAAAAAAACCTATTTAAAATAAAAAAAAAAAGTTTCAAACAGTAAGGGCAATTCTGGTAAAAATTTCCTTTAAACAATCTCGGGAGTGGCCATAGTGATTTCAGAAAGGAATGTACTGTAACAAAAAATAGGGAGGTAACCTTTTTTACCTAGTTGGGGAAGGGCTGTTTAATTTTTCGTTTAAAATTTTTGGAAAAAATTTTAGGCAAAAACCTAGGGAAGGGAAAGGTGGAAAGAGGTCTGAGAAAAATGCCCCTCCATAAAGCAGTAAATTGTTTTTACATCAACTTTACCCTTAGGTTCCCGATTGGGGAATTGAGATGAATTTAACCCAAAAAATGGCCCCAGGAGTGGGATACAGCGATATCCTAAAAAGCTCAAAGGGGAAAATTTTGAAAAACCAAATTTTAAAGCCCCATTCACATCACATTTCATGCTTTCGCATCCAATGCCAAAGAATCAAAAGGGGAACATAAAAAAAACTGCAAGGTGTCGAAAAAAAGAAAAACTTTTTTCCCCACTAGGTATTTTGTCTATGGCCGTTTTTAAAACCGGAGGAAAACCCCGGGACGAAACCTCGAAACATGGGTGAAAAGGGGGCCCCTTTTAAAACAACAGCAATAAATGTGATGTAAATAAATATCTTCCTAAGCACATTTACATGATACAAAAAATTTTTCCAAAAAACTTACAAACGTTTTGGTCTGCCCCCGGGAAAAACTTCAAAAATTTTTTTAAAAATACTCAACATTGTAATTTCTGGGGCCCCCATTGAAATTTTAAAAAGCCCCCGTGGGCAACCCAAAAAATGTGTTTGAAAAAACAATTATATTTTTATTTTATTGTTTTTAAACCCCAAAAAAAAACAAGCAAGAAAACGTTTTAAAATTTTTGTTTAAAAAAAAATTTTTTTTTGTTCTTCTTTAAAGAATTTTGAAAAATTGGGAAATTTAAAAGCTGGGTTTTGAAAACAAACCACAAAACAACAGGAAAAAACAAAGGGCAATTTGGGGACCCTTTTTCCTTGCACTGGGTCCCAAGGCTTGTCATAGGGATCGTCCCCTTTTTAAAAGGAGCACACAATGCATTTTGGACTATTATGTCCATAAATATAAGATAAAAAATGAAAAAGTAACCAAAACCCAACAAAATTTTAGAATGGGGTTTCCCCCACAAAAAAGCGTTTAAGGGGGTTCATTTTTTTTAAGACTAAAGGACTTGCAGCAAATATTTCCCAAAGTCAAAAGTAAAAGATAAAAAAATTTTACCCACAGGGATTTTTTGGTTTTTTGGATTTTTTTTGGGCAGTTGGGCATTTTGGCCTTTTGAAAAAAGGGGTAAACTGAAGTTAATGGGTGCTTTTTCCTGGTTTTATTTCTTATAAATTTTTCAAAACAAAACAAATGTTTGGGTCCCACTATAAACATAACTTTTTTTATTGATGAAAAGAAAAAAAAAATCTTTCCCGAGAAAACCCTGAGTATTAAAGAAACCCTTAAACCCACAGCAGGGTATACGCTCCAAAAAGAAACGAAAAATGAAAACCCCAAACCCCTACCCAACCCAAAAAATCCCCATGGCCCAAAAAGAAAAAAAAACAGGAAAAAACCCCCCTAAAGCAAAATAAATGAAATTAAAAATACAAACAAAATCATAATAGAGAAATCAACTTCCCCAAAAAATTTCCTATAAAAAATTCTCCAGAGTGGAGTTTAAACTGATTAAAAGAATTTTTGGAAGAATAACCCTGCTGGGAGGTAGAAACGAGTATCCAGGGTTTTTTTAAAAAGAACCGTTTTTTTTTTCCCTATAAATTAAAAAAATTAAATTTTTTTTAATGGATTCAAAGTTTTGACTTTTCGGAATTTTTTTTGATTGGGGTTTTAAAATCCCATTATACTGTATATTAGGGTTTAAAAAATCCTATATGGATTTTAATTTTCCCTTTATTATATTTGGGTTTTTTTTGGGTTTTTTGTAATTTTTCCCTCTAAACCCTTTAACAATGCCAAAAAAAAAAAACTCAAATTTAAAAAACAAAAACTGAAAAAGAGATAGGGGCCTGTCCCCCGGGTCCGGTTTTGCAAACTGGTTTTTCAAAAGGGTTTTTGGTTTGGCAAAACCCCTCTGAAAAACCGGTCGCAAACCTTTTTCATAAAGGGGTCTAAAGGAAAACCCCTGCAAACCCGTCCCCCGCAAAAGGTTTTCCGCCTTTGGGGTTTTTTTAAACCGCTGGCTGCCCGCAAAAACATTCTTTCATTTCCCTTTTTTATTAAACTTTGCTTTTTTTTTTTTAGATAAGCCAAAGTCCCTTTTTATACTGTAATTTTTACAGAATTTTTTAAAAACCCGCAAATCAAAATTTTAATGTGAAAAGGGAAAACTAGAATATCAGAGCTTATATGCCAATCATTGCTACAGACCTGCCCACAGCCTAACTAGGAAGTGTGAGTGTGAAGCAGGCTGTGACTCTGTTAAACTGCACATTGAGAAAACTGTAGTAAGTGGTCGCACTGGTGATACCACTCCCTGTTGTTTTTTTTCATTTTGAAGATGGAAGCTTGTTTACATTACTTACTGACAAGTTTTAACCCTTAAGGGTATGTTCACACGGCATACGCGCCGCAAAACGCCGGGTGTTTTGGAAGTATGCGATTATCAGCGGGTACCTCCAAAGCACGGGGGGTGGCCCCCGGCTGGCCCCACCCACTTGCATTGTAAGTGGTGCGTAGGCGCCGCGAACAATTGACATGTCACTTTTCTCCGATCGTATTGTATGCGTGGGGGGATGACGCATAACCCATAGCTCTCTATGAGACATATGAATTACCGTAATTTCGGCGTGCATTCTCCCGCATATAACCCGCATATAACCCGTTTTGATCAAAACGTGTGAACTAAGAATCACAAAGATTTTTTCATGTATGATAGATAGCATAAATGCTTCTTTAGGGATTTCAATGTAATGTATTGCCCTTTTAGCAGTGGTGTGCCACTGGTAATGGTGTGCGTGTGTGTAAGCCGAGTACCGAGGGCAGGTTTGCCGGAATACAGCGAAGTCACGGACAAAGAACATGACTCCAACACCGGCTCAACAACAGGTTGTTTTACTGAACTTTCTGGAACAAGATAGTGAACAGATTCCCCCAAACACAGATATACAAATACATATCTTGGGCCCCTGTGCTGCACAGCGCGCCGCCAGGAGTGTATACTCTGGATGCCTGGTAACTTTACCTACCCGTGGGGTTCGGAAAGGCCGATAACCCTTTACCTTTAATACCAAAGCACCAACAGGAACCAATGTTTGTGGTGGGTTG
>JAODAL010040242.1:0-22500 GCA_025379985.1 Phyllomedusa bahiana
TCCGTTATCCCCTCCTCTGCTCCAGTTCATCTCTCCCTCTGCTCCAGTTCATCTCCCCCCTCTGCTCCAGTTCATCTCTCCCTCTGCTCTAGTTCATCTCTCCCTCTGCTCCAGTTCATTTCTCCCTCTGCATTAATCCTTCCCCCACTTAGTAAGCACTCACCAGCTTCCCATGTTCTTATGTCCAGGGCGGAGCCGAAGCTCCGCCCACTCTCCCCAGCATGCACTGCTCTGGCAGCTTCCTGTCATGTGACAAGAAGCTATCAGACCAGCGCAGGGAGGTGAGAGGAGTGTGCAACCTCCCCTGCGCACTACACACTGCTGCCCCTGCTACCTCCCTGACCCCCCAGGGAGGGAGCAGGGGGGATGAATGTAAACTGCTGCCCCTCCTGTTTTAAATGAAGGTGGCAGCAGTGACGGGCCCCACCCTGCTAATTGTAGGAGCCGGGCTCAGCTCCTGAGCCGGCTCCATACCTGCGCCCCCTAGTGGCAGGCAGAGGTATGGCGCACTAGGCGATCGCCTACCTTAGCCTAGCCATCGTCACGGCCATGGTTATAGGCAATCCTGAAGAGATGAGTTTTCAGGTTACGTTTGAGGCTGGTGAGAGAGGGGGAGAGTCTGAGGTATTGAGGCAGTGAGTTCCAGAGTGTGGGGGAAGCACGGGACAAGTCGTGGAGACAGTTATGTGAAGAGCTGATAAGAGGAGTGTCACGGGTCTGGTGGATTCGCTGGACCACCGCAAGCAAAGATGACGTAAGCCACGCCAGGGAGCGGGTGTCAAGAAAGCCCCCGGTATTCCCCCAAGCCCGCCGCCGCATACTTGCTGCAGCATGAGGCTACCAGGTCACTACCCCTATACGTGACTTGCTTGCGAGTGGGGCCCGGGGGTTACTGGAGGTACAGAAGGTAATCCAGAGGCGTAGTCGAGGACGGGCAAAGGTCAGGGAAAAGGCGGCAGAGGTTCGTGGTCAGAGACGGGCAGACGGTCAGTGCTGGCAGCAAACAGGCAAGGTCGGGGAAACGTAGCGGATGGACGGGTACACCGGGTAATCAGACATGATTCCAACCCCTCCCCTAGACTAGGTTAAGCACACCAACGAACTGGCAGAGAGTGCTGGGGGCGTAACCCTTAAATAGGACCACGCCCGGCAAAAGACCAATTTAAACCGGACGCTGGCCCTTTAAATCCAGACCAGCCGTCACGCGCGCGCCTTAGGCAGCGGGTACGTGCGCGGCGGCCGAGACAGACAGGATCAGCGTGCACCGGAGCGCAGACGGGTAAGTGGACCGGCGCCGAGACCCGGGCAGCAGGGGGGATGGTCGCGGGCAGCCGTTGTATTTTTTTCATTCCACCTTCCAAAGGTCTTGATAAAAAGCGATCAGAGCATCATATGAATGCCATAACAGTATCAACGAAAACACCTACTCATCCCGCAAAAAACAAGCCCTTAAACAGCTCTATATACAGAAGAATAAAAAAGTTATGGTCATCAGACTATGACAAAATAAAAATAAATTTTTTTACAAACATTATTTTTTTTAAGTAGTAAAACATAAAAAAATATAAAATTGATATTGTTGTCATTGTACAAGTTATCCTGTCATTAATAATGCACAGTGAACACTGTAAAAATTGTGAAAATGCTGTTTTTCTTTTCCATTTTTACCTGCTCATTGCTAAAAAAACTATGGAACACCTGTGCGCCCAACATGCACAATACATCCCTAGATGATCCATGAGGGGGGGTAAATCCAAAATGGTGTGACTTCTGGAAAGTTTCACCTGTTCTGGTACTTTGGGGGCTTTGCAAATGCGACATGGCACCCGTCAAAATCTGCGTTCCAAAAGCCAATTTGTGCTCCCTCCCTTTTACGCACTGCCATGCGGCCAAACAGCAGTTTACACCCACAAATCAGGTATTGCCGAACTTGGAAGAAATCTTTTAACAAATTTTGGGGGCTTTTTCTTCCAGGATTCCTTGTAAAAATGAAACATTTTCAGCTAAGAACTATATTTTTATTGGAAAACATTTTTTTTTTCATTTTCAGAGCCTAATGCTAAAAAAATCTGAGAAACACCCGTATTTTAGAGGTTTTTAGGGTGTTCGCAAAGCTTAAAAAATATCCTAATGAAAATAAGACTCCGAAATCTAATAGGTGCTCCTCCTATTCTGAGGCTTGTAGGTGAGTCCAATATAGCAAAATGGCCCCACAAAAGGGATTTCTCTAAAAAGGCGGGAAACAGCAGAATAAAGGGTTTTCATTGCATTTCCCTTTTATCTTCTTTTTGGGTTCTTTAATAAGGGTTTTAAAAATTTTAAAATACCCAAAAAAAAGTGACTTTTTGTAATTTCACCTTAAATTTTTGCTTTAATTTTTTTTAAAAACCCTAAAAGGGTTAATAAATTTCCCTAAATGCTTTTTTTAAAAAATTTAAAGGGGGGCTTTTTAAAAAATTTGATACCAATGTACGGTAGTGCTAGTTATTATTTTTTTTGTTTTGAAAAAACTATTTGTCTTACACCCCAAGAAATTTTTGAAGTTGGGGAAAAGGGAAAAAATTTTTTTTAAAAATTTTCATGACATTTTTATTTTTTTCCCAAATAAAAAAGGAGGGTTTTGGACTTAATTTTTATTACAAACTTAAAGCAAAAAATGTGGAATGTTTTTCGGGCTGCCCCAGAAGCGGGAATTTTTTCAGCCCAAAAAACTGGCGAAACCCCTGTTCACTCTTTTTTTAATCAGGCACACCAAAGTTGGGCCCAAATTTATGAAGTGCCCAAAACTTTGTAAACGCCTAAAGACCCCGGGGTGCCGCCCCCAAAACCCGTACAAATTTGGGCCCTTTAAACTGCTGGAACATGTAGAGCACTTTAAAAGGGGGTTTACCTGAGCCAAAGTGTTTTTTGAAGCTAGAAATTTGCTACACCCAAATTACCCGCAGTAAACAGGTTCATAAGTCGGTTTCCCATTCTACTCTACTAATGTGGCCAAAAAAAAATGGTGCCGGGGGCCCAAAAAATTTATAAAGGGCCCCCAAATTGTGTCACAAAAAAGCTTTCCCTTTTAAATCACTTGAATAGGTTTAAAAGGGAATCAAAAGTTATTTCACTTAAAGTGACACAGGTAGTTTTTAAAAAAATGGGGGCGGCCTCTGTAGGGGGCCAAAGGGAAATTTTTTGCAGGGGGAAGGGGGTACTTTTTTATTGATTCATTTTGGGTTTGGTCCCTACTTTTTGTTTCAATTTTTTTTCCCCAATTTTTTTGGGAAGGGGGAAATTAATAAAAAAAAAATTAATTTTTGGCTTTTGGAATTTTTTTTCTTTTTATAAATGTTCAGGTACGGGAAAAATTTTATTTTTAATTTAAATTATCGGCTTTCACAGCAACCGGATACCAACTTTTTTTTTCTTTGTAAAATTCAAAAAGGGGTGTTTTTTGGGAAATTTTTAATTTTCTTTAAAAAATTTTTTACTGTAAAGTGTTTTTTTTTGGGTTTTTTTTTTGTTTTTTGGTAACTTAAGTCCCTCTATGGAAATTGTTCACTGGGGGGATGATGTCTTTTTACATTTCTGCATTATAAATAAAAAAGTTGGGGGAATAAACCGGGGGGAGGTGGGTGGTTTTTGGAAAAGCCCTTCAAAAGGGGTTACACCCCCAATTTTAAACCAATCGGCCTTCGATCTCATTGGGGAAGGTCCCAATCAGAGGGGGAAAGGGTCCCACTTTCATTTAGACAGCGTGTTACTGTGGCTTTAAAAGGGGTTTAAAGAATTTGGGACCCGGCCCCCATGTTGTTTTTTTCCGGGGAAAGGTATCAGCAAACATCATTCTCCCTTTTTTTAGGGGGTTTTTCCCGGGATTAAACCCCCTTCCATAAATCCCCGGGGAAAACCAACAAAATGGGTAAATAAGGTGTTAAAAAACACTTTCAGAAAAACAGCCCTCTTTGGATTTTTTATGAAAGAAGTGGGTTGTCATAGCCCAAAATGAATTAAACAAAAAAAAAGTCCAACAAAAAAAACCTTTTAAAAGTACAGAAACCCTTTAAAACCAGCATTTGGCGACAGCTATTTAAAGTTTTTTGAGCAATTTGGGGAAAACTCAAGTCCTTTTTTAAGGGGCCTTTTTGGCGAAAATTTCAAAAATAACACCTTGTGGTTTTTTGATGTTAAAAAATTAGATGGATAGAAAAGGATAGGTAGATAATAGGAAAACCCCCGGGAAACGGGGAACAATTATTCGGGTGACCTGGGCACTTTGAAGGCATTAGGCCCCCCAAAAAAAAATTTTTCGTAAAATTATAATCTTTTTCCCGGGGATAAGGGGGCCCCCTACGCTATAAACCTTTCCATCATCAAACCCTCATCCGGCCCTGGGTATTTCCCCAAAATAACTCTACAAAAAGAAAAACAGAGTTTGTGAAAGGGGCGACCATCTCCCGAATCACTGTGGTCGGCTCATAGTGCTCTACAAGCTCACCTCATAGCGCATATTAAGAGGTAGGAACAATCCTTTAAGCAAGTATAACCCCCAAAATTAGGGGAGTTTTGTTTTAAAGACAATGCTTTTAGGGTTTTTACTGTATACTCCTCCCTTTGGGATCTAGGTAGAAAAGCCCCCCCACTATTTAGGTTTTGGAACCCCCAAAAATAGGTAAATTTGGGCCCCCCTGTAGGCTGTAGGTAAAGCCTCAGCTAGTTAGATATAAGGCCCCAAGTGGGTAGGTGGGCAGGGGAAAAAGGGCCCCAGGGAGATAGAAAAAACAATGTTCCCAATTTGGTTTGGGGTTTTTAAACAAAGATCCCCGGTAGGAAGGGCAGGCAAGGCCCTTGTTTTGGTTTAAAAACAAGGCCCCGTAATAGGTTTGCCAAAGCAAAACAATAGGGTTTGGTTTTTGGGTAGTAAGCAAAAGGGCCCCCAAATAGGGGAGGGCAAGAAGGCCCCAGTTGAAGAAAACAGGGTTGTCCCGGGGTGTGTTGCAAAAATTAGAAGCGATCTCCCCATCAACTTACTGCACCAGGACTCGCCTATATTTCTAGGCTTTGCCTACCTTCCTAACCCGGGGGGCCTTTTCCTGTCTACCTATTTGGGGGGGTTCCTAATTTTGGGGGGGGGGAGTCAGTGGCCCGCCATGTTTTTTTAAAACGGGTTTTCACTTCCCGGATATGGGAAACAGTTAAAAATTGCGCTAACTGGGGCTCCAGACATGACCCAATTTCCCTTTTAATTTCATCGGGCCCGCCCAAAAACCCCAACCCTAGCTTATTTAAATTTTGGGGCTTACTCATGGGGTGTAGGGCGTAGGGGGTTTGGAAAATTTTCTATTTAAAAAGGCAAATTTTTATGTTAAATCCTTGGGTTTTTGGGTGGGGCGACCCCAAAGGGGGTTTTCTCTTTAGGGAAATTTTTTTACCCTGGTTTCATTTTTCCCCCCCCCCTTTTAGGGGCTTGCACTTGGCCCCAGCTCAGGTATCAGTTTTTTTTTTTGGATTTTTTTTAAAACCAGCAAGTCATAAAGGGGGAACTTGGATTCTGTGTGTTCCTTAAAAAAAAGGGTGAATTCTGTTTTTATATGTCATAAGATCATCTGTCATTGTTCATCCTCCTTTTTATTTTTAAAAATGTCCTTTATGGAAAAGATGAAGAAGAAACCCCCTTCCCTAGCAAAAAACCCTAAAAAACCAGGTATTTACTTTTTAAATTTTTTTTTTGGGAAAATATTAATGAAGTGGATCTTTGGTTGTACATTTGGGTCCTATAAACCTTGCATTCCCGTAATTTTAAACAGGAGGAGCTTGTTTTTTATTTTGTGGGGAGAGATTAATTAGAACTTGTAATATGGGGTGATTCAAAAAAGCTGGTGCCCGTCAGAAGATCAGTGGTAAACTGCAAGAACATCTTTGTATTGGGCATTTTTAGAATTTAAATTTTGGTTTAAAAATTCTCTCCATCCCAAAATGCATTTTGCGTTGGGTGAGGCAATTGGAAACCAGTTGGTGTTTATGTCTGGGAAAAGTCTGGGCGCCCATAGACTTCAGAAGAGACACCCACCAGGATTGGAGTCGTGTCTTAGGAAGTCCACCACCAGGCTGATTAGCATGGGGCTACAGGGACAACACAGCGCGGTGAGGAAATCTCTGGAAATCCCTGCGCTGTAAGCTGCACATATTATATAGATCACATCTTCTTCAGACCGAAACACTGTGACTTTTGCACTGATTTGCAGACGATTGGAAGAGGATGTTTTTGCTGAGAGGCTGGTGCTCAGTGATGAGGCAACCTTCCACCTCAAGGGAAGGTCATTCGCTACAATGCTAGAATTTGGAGCTCAGAAAAGCCCTCTGCCCTTATCGAGCCCATGAGGAACTCACCGAAAGTGACTGTGTTCTATGCAATAAGCGTCAAAAAGTCCAGGCCGCGCCAACCTGGACTTAGTAAAGGAATGGCTTATGCCACCGATAGAGAAAGATCTGCCAAACATAGACCATAAGCAAGATATAACCTCCACATTTCCATTCTGATGTTCACCAATACCTGAATGAGAATCTACTGGAACACTGGATCGACCACACTGGAAGTAATTCACCAATGCTGTGCTGACCTCTGTGATTACCAGATCTCACACCCTGTGACTTCTTTCTGTGGCATTACATCAAGGATTCTAACCCCCAGCTACAGGATCTGAACAACCTGAGACATTGCATCACTGAAACTGTGGAGTCCATATCCAAAGATATACTGTTCACGTCTGGACAGAAGTGGACGACCACCTAGAGATCTGTCACCAATGGAAACCGCATTAAACATCTGTAGTGTATAGATAAAGCTTGTATACATAATGTGTCTTCTCCTGTTAAAAAAATATGTTATATTCCTTTGGTTATAAATACCATGGCCAGGATTTTACTCCATCCTTTTTGAATTACACTGTATAACGATACATGTTCCTGCTCAATGTGGACTTATGTGCCCAGTGGGTGGTCTTATTCAATGATTGACACATATCTCTCTCTGTATGAACCTGCCTCCTGGACTAAACATGACTAATGATTAAATAAAAATAAATATATATATATATATATAAAATTTATTTTATAGCGCCATTGATTCCAGGGCGCTGTACATTCAGGGAGAGTTACAATAAAGAACAATAAGTTCAAAACAAGTACCATTAGTGACAAATCTATGACTAAATTCTGGCTAAAGAGGGAAAAGAGAAAACACTTACGCTCTACACGGAAGGCGGGAGAAACAGAGGACACAAAGGTGAGGGGGCAGACATGTTTGATACTTAGAGGGTGTAAGACCGACGTGGACAGAAGGGGTTATTTTAGGTCGTTACCGGCTATCATGAAGACGTTGGGTTTTCTGGTTCCGTTTTTGAACATAGTGAAATTGGAGGATAGTTTCATGGAGTTGGCGGAAAGTGTGTTTCACAGAGTGTGGCGGGATGCACCGGGGAGGAAGGGTCTTGGAGGAAAGGTTATGTAGAGGAGCTGATATGAGCGAGAGGCACGAGAAGAAGGTCTATCCCTGTCGAGGAAGGGGAGGATATTGAGAGTATTTATACAGTATATTTATTTTGATCTGCTGAGCCCCTCCAGTTCTATAACATGCTGCCCATATACCAGACACCATGTTTAATATGACGAACAAAGATGATACTAATCACAGAGGAAGGAGATTAGACCGCTATAGAGCTCTTTGTGGAATGGGAACGTGTGGAGCCCGGGTGAAGTTGGGAATTGAATATGTAACCCTTTACAACATGACTATCAATGCTGGCAGTGTAAATAGTACTATATGCAGTATAGCTACCCCCTATGGTCTGGCCACTAGGCAGAAAAGAAAGTATTTTTTAAATTGATCAACAGGAAATTATTAAACCCAAAAAATGTGTAGTATTTGTGGTGGAACAGTCAATGGAGGGGGAGAGGCGATGAGACCTTTCTTAGTTTTGCTATGCCTCTCTATGACTTTGACTGCAATGTTATATTCATGGTGATTGATTAGTAAATTGATTAAGTAGTAACATATAAACCTAAACAATGTCTTTTCATTTGGAATAATACAAACACGTTAGTTGCATAGTTTTTGACCTTACCCCTTGGGGCTTTGGATAGTGGGAGAGAATTCTAATACTTTTTGCTGATTTCTTAATGCCTTTATTTTGTTTTTAATAATACTGTGTAAATCTATTCTCCGGTACATTTCTATTTGGCCCTTTTGGGCATTAAAATTGACCTCTAACCTAAAATAGATGCAAGACATAGATAAAAACAAATAATATTGTGGAATAATTAAATATTGACACCAAATTTTTGTTTGCAATTTATTTAGTAAAGAAGGGATGGGAGGGGGCATCAATACAACAGCTACCAAATAATGATTACTGTACATTGTTAAGTTTAGACCGGTGATTTCCAACCGTGGCTCTCCAATCGTTGCATAACTACAACACCCAACAGCTGCAGGCTATCATAGCACGCTCGGAGTTGTAATGTTTGGTGCCAAGTGAGAAGAGTTAGAAAAAAGCCTTGTAAGGTCAGAGATGTTGACTTTAATGCAGTAGGATGTGGCCTTGGGCTTAGATATCAGGGGGCTGGTTTGCCCCTTGGTACGGTGGCGTCGGCGCAAGTCTTGTTGCATAAATAATTAACCGGACAGTTATCGGTGTGCAGTGGATCCGTCAAGTTTTTTTTTTTGAAGAAGGAGCTGCAGTGCCGGGCTTTGTCCGAGGCAAGGGAAGCCTGGATGTCCCTCTGTCCACAAGTCCATGAAGTATACCCATATACTTAATCTCCATTTCAGGTTTAAGGGCTATAGAGTGTTATATTATATTTACTATAATGTTAAATTGGGGATCTTGAAAGCTGCTTAGGCCCCACAATACAAAACATAAGTAACGCCAGGTCTCTATTTTTTTTTTTTTTTCTACCCACATATGCTATTATAATCAAATATGACAGATGACCATTTGGTCCCTCTCAAGTACCGAGACCCAGGTTACACTAGACCTTTGTACCCCCTATAAGTGCTCATCTGACATGGAAACTAGGAGACACTATTTTGATTACCCATAGGCCTCATTCTGAACACCTTCTCTTCTGTGGCTGTTAATTCCTACCCCAAAATGTATATAAAAAGTTGCCACTTCTATTTGCCCAACATTACTGCATCATTCCCACCAATGGCACATATGAAAAATTGGTTACGGTCTAGTGTTCCATGATAACCAGTCCTCACAGGGACCACAAAAAGGTAATGTTTTCAGGATTTCCATACTTTGCAATGACCCTTAACAGGTCACCTGTTCAATATTAAGGAAATCCTGAAAACTTGACCTGTTTGTGGGTGGGCCTTGACGACTGGAGTTGACGAACACTGGGTTACGTGATAAAAATGTACATAGAGGGTGCAGATAGTTTGCACAATACAGAAACATTCTGAAAGTACCTTACAAAAAATTAAAAAAACATTTTTTTTTGTGAGAGTATGTTTCATATGTGTGTCCTTGTTGGTGTTGAGCAAACTTGTTTTTAATAATCTTGTGCAATTGTCGAGCCTCCCCCCTGTGTGCATACCTTGAGATCCATGTGTGTCCCTGTAGCATGGGTGCGGGAATATTGGTCCAACTGTGCGTAGGTTTGCTCAGCCAAACAAGCGGGAAAAAAAATGAAAAAAATATGTGCAGTCCACCATGTTTCACACAGACACCTATATGAAGAGGAAACAGTGCCCCTTTCTCATTTTTAAAAAAGTTTGTGTCGGGACGGGAATTATTTAAATAAAAATTAGATACATTGGGACCAATATGATAACAACCGGCCAGTCACCAAAACACCTTCGTGCCAGCCCTACCTGGCACTAATAATAAACTCTATAGTTTAGTCCAGTTTAGGGCCATTTTTAAGCCTGGACCTCAAGCTGAGGAGCTATTTGGGGGGTTGGCAAGCTGCAGACTACAGACTCGTACATGATGCCTTCTTATCCCTGAAAATTGATATTTCTCTGGACCTTGTAAAAACCTTACACAGTGCCCTGGTGGTTCAGCTCTTCTCCACTCATCCCCAATTTTTCATGAATGCTCTAGCCCAGGGCCGAGAATACTATCGAGTTATCAGTTGGGGAACAGAGAAATACAGTCTAAGGAGCACTAAACGCATTAGGGAAAACAGTTTAAAATGGATTTTACCAATAGTTTTTCACCACAAAATCACGGGTATAAACTAACTTATTTGTTTATACCGGTATCGCTGAACATTCACAGGTTCAACCAAGTTTTCTCAAACTTTTATGAGGGCATTTATTTAAAAAACTGGGCACATTCAGGACGTCGGTGGGGCGTGAGGGAGGACGTCGCTAAATAAAAACATAAATGCCCTTTTCACAATTGCGCCATGTTTACTTCTTTACCACCAGTTCTGCCATTGCACATTGCTTCCCTTCCCTGCTTCCACCTCGCACTAGAAGAAGAATAACCAAACTATTATTTTTACTTGCCTCCTCTAGAAGACTGCTGAGAATGAATATCGTGATAAGTTTTTGGATTGTATTTTGCTCTGTCCTGATTCCATTACAGGTGCGGGTGCATTCTTTATTGTAATTTCGGGCATTAATCCTTATAAAACTGTCTAGCAGTAAGACTGTCTTTGTTACCCCATAGCAACCAATCGAGCACATTAGGAAAGAAACCAGCACAGAGGCCCATGCAAACCAATCAGAACGAGCCATAGCAAACAAATTCAGTGCGAACATCTTCACTTTCATATACGTGCTCTGCAATAAAATGAAAAGCTGAACTCTGATTGTTGATACGGAATTGGGGCAACAAATGGACAAGGTCTTAATGATAGACAATTTTTCATTACATCGAGGGACCCTAGTTTTATTTATAATATTAAAATATATATATATATATATTTATTATATTTGATAATTAATAAAAATTATTGCAAGATAATAATTGAAATATTACTGTTGACCTATTTTTATCCTGTGTTTCTCAGTATATTGAATATGTCGTAAATTTCCACTCTTCCATCTCCCATTCCGATTGTGGCTGTAAGGGTATGTTCATGTATAGCGCCTGAAATGACGGGTAAGGATTCCCGAACTACAGCGAAGTTCACGGAACGAGAAGGAAGAAAAACGGACTCCAACACCAGTTCAAACAAACCATAGTTTAATGACTTTTCAGAAAAGCATTCGTGAACATAATTCCCAACACCACCAAATGTACTACAGTCAAGTGAACAAGGCCCCTGTGCCGCACCAGCGCGCTGCCCACGTTGTGTGTATCCTCTGGCATTGCACAATCTGTTTACCTAATAATTGGGCGTTCAGTAAGGACGACGAACACCACGCCTAACTTTTTACTACCCTTACAAGGACAGACAACAATACGTGTGTGGTGCAGTTCTAAACGACATTGCGGGACGGTAATGTTCCTCCTGTGGCCACAGAAGACTTACTTGTTGCCAGCCTTCTACCGCCTATCCCCAGAAACATACACATTTAATAACAGACTTTCCTCCCTCACATTGCGAACCCCCGTGGTATGCATACAAATAACCAGCGCCATATAACATGCCCCATTCCTATGTCCCGAATAAGGGGGCGTACACGTTGGTAAAAACACTATGCCTTCGAAACCAAATACTGTCTCTTAATCATAGACTTATACAGGCCTTTTTTTTTGAACCAGTCCTAGTTTTGTTGGACGACCCACGTGCACGACATTCTTTGACCCAGGGTATACCTTTTCGATGGCGGCAGTTGTGCCTCTGAGGTGATGTTCACCGGCTGTCCAAGATGTAGTCGATCCTCCTCAGTCTTTGCAGAAGGGTCCTTTCCTTTGTGGGTCTTTCTTTGACAAACTGCGTCAAGGCGCCACAGTCTTACACTTTACTCTCTCATCTGGGGGTTCCTCACAATTTTGAGCCCGAAGGCGAGAAGTACTATTATACTTCAGCCAGCAATCTGTTCCCTCCTGACACTTCTTCTTTTGTCGTTTCTTTCCTTCCCAACTAAAATGGACGCCCTGTCAATGTCTCTAGCACATGGTCTATAGTAAACATGTCTATTCCATTTTGCATGCCACTACAGTTTCCGGAGGACCAGAGTGCGTCTTGTGGCCCAAAACACCAGAATTGGTCTACTCAGAATTCGCTTTACAATATATAATGTCACACATATGATTTTCTTACTGAGTAAATACACTGCGGCTGTCCTCCCACTTATCCCAACATTCAACTGGGTGATTGGATTCTGAATAACACGCAATCCAAATGTGCTTCGCGTTAAATCGCAATCAAAGACTAATTCAACATGCACGTGTGTGCTTGGGGATGCGTTCTTGGCCTGACAGCAGGTCGCAACCTTATAGTTTTGTAATTAGGGCAGGTTAAGTGAATGCGATCCTTTCGCGATCACAGAAATTGACTGGGACAATTCTCCATGAACGGTTCCAAATACCTAACAATCTAGTGTGATAACGCATGTAAATATAACTTGCAATCGGCGATCACTCGTACCCTGAACGACCCCAATGCGTGTTTTTCAATATGAAAGCAATTGTTAAAATCACACTTGCACTTTGTTAGAGCGGAGTTTGGGTATACTCCCCGAAAACATGGAGCCCAAACACGCATCTAAACAACGATCCAAATTACGGATCGGGGACACGCCGTAACCACCCCAGTGCAACATTACCCTAAGGCAACTGGCTGCAGCAGGAAACCCACCTCCCTAATCATTTGGTTCAACAATGGGCGCAAGACAAAGGAAAATATTGGCGAGAGCCCTACCCCTTAGTAATCTGAACCAAAATAGAAGAGATCAGGGAGAAATTAGCTTCTCTGTTTTCAAGGTTTCTATAACTTGTTTTGCGTTCTTCGTGGCAATAAATATCACCACACTGGACAAAAATGACAGCTTTTTTTCTTCTTTATTTTATCATCCACTTTTTGCTTTGGTGATTAAGCAAGTGAGCAGTTTCTGAGGAAAGGACAGATAGCAGCTCAGAATCAGATCTAATGGAGATTATGGGAATGTAAAGTTGTCCATTTGTCTTCTGGTGGAAATCTAGGAGCACCATGTACCCAGAATTGCTCACCCAACATTTTCAATCTGTACTTTCTGTCATAATTTTTTTTAAACGTGGTATATGGGCTCGCACTCATAGGCTTTCAACAGCCGCATGTACAAAGGCACATTTCAGTAATATGTCTACAGTGGAAATCCATCCCAGCCTGTGCGTTTACAAGTTAAATTTGTCAATTATGTTGCTATTGGTAGAAAGTGCCAGGAGAGAGAGGCCTGCACCTCACCTCTGGCACCTGGGAAATAGCAGTGTTACCTTCACTGCCTTAAAGGGATTTTGCCCATGTTCTTTTGTTGGAAGTAGGTGATACTCCGGAAAATGGGGTATTTAAGCTCTTTTAATAAAAGTTGTTGTCATCAAAAAAAAACGTGCAAGCACTCTGAGATCTACAGTCCTGACTTACATGACCGCCTTGGGCTTTCCTTGACAGGTTTACATTAGTACGCGACCAGGAGGACTTATCTCGGCCAGGCTTGCATTGTTCTGCATTCTTATCTGTTGCAAGGGAAACCATCGAACGAGCTTTTGCAGAGGACACTGGCCGAGAAAGATTCATGTGTTTTGGTATTGAAAAAATCCACTAGGTTGTTAATGTATATTTTTGAGTAAAACATGCAGGGACTCTCCCCTTGGGGGGACTCTCTGCTCAAGCCCCACCTCCCTGTAACCCCATTGGCAGCGTTATGACAGGAAGTGGAAGAAAAAACGAATCGCCCTGCTGAGCTCATCTTCTCTCCTAGCACAGAAGAGGGAGAAATAAAAATGCATATAGGTTGTTGCAACAATTCAAGTTCTCCTCTTATGGATTAGCCAAAAACAATGTCCTTCTCAAAATACAGAGACTTTGAGTTTCAGCGGAAAGTTAATCGGATCGGGGGAGTGATTGAAATTTCAATCATTAGGAACGCGGTTACTTGTTTTTCTTAAATCCACAGAAACTACAACGCCCTTTTTTTCAAAGCCCTCAACGTAGGGGCAGCTATCAGGCCTGATCTGTTACGGTAAGGAACCTCACATTCTTGGCAAAAAACCCCTTTAAAGTTATGACAACAAGGACTTACTTTAGGAGAAGCTCATGCTAGAAGTTTAGCAAAATTGTTCTTTAACTAGTTCTAGAACATGTAATAATTTTTTGGGATATGTATGATTTTGTTGAATCAAACTAAACATGTCTAAACTACTGAGTAAACTATTGACATTGAATCACACAATCTTATTTCTCCCCACAGCTACGGCAGTACCAGCTGAAATTGTGACTGGTTTAGTGAATGACGTAATAACCCTGCCCTGCACTTACACCATTCATGACCAGGAATATAAGATGTGCTGGGAACGAGGCGACTGTTCACTTATTTGGTGTAGCAATGAGATCATCAGGACTTCTGGCAAGGAGGTGGCCTGGAGGACATCAGACAAATACCAGTTACTGGGGGACATCAGTCGGGGGGACGTGTCCTTGACCATCAATGGAGTCACCAAACAAGATGAAGGAAAGTACTGCTGCCGGGTGAAGATCCCTGGGTGGTTCAATGACCAGATGAAAACTGTGGAAGTGAAGATTCGAAAAAGTGAGATATTTTGATTTTTTTAGTCCCTGGAATCTAGGTGCACACAGTGGTGTAGTTAATGGGGCCCCCCGGATGGTACCCACCCTGGGACTGGGCACGTATCTTATATGCATGTCAACGCGCGGGGGGGGTGTGTGGCATTTCAGTGTCATGGAATCAATCACCGCCGTCGAGTGCAGAGCGTCAGCCATCGCCTTTGTTACCACCACAGTCACCAGAGCCAACAGGTGTCACGTGCGGCCCTTGCTCTCCTGCCGGATTAGGACACAAGATTGGGCAGCGATCATCCCAGGCAGGCAGCTCCTTGGCATGCAGGTTCAGAGCACAGTAAGTGTGTAAAGTTAATTTAAAAGACAGCCCTGGCTTCTAACTTACCAACATACAAGCAGGCACGCTGTATAATGTTAAATATATATAAGGTGTGCCTGTAATGTAAAGGTATGTTAAACAAAGCGTAATTGCATGCGCGCCCCCCCCCCACCCCCCCCCTACATGAATTTACGTCTATCTCCCCCAGCGTACAATGCGCGCATGTTGTACGCCAGGAGAGAGAAGTGACATGTCACTTCTTCAGGCACATTACAAGCGTAGGATAAAATGGAAGTGAATGCGGCCGCAATACACCGTGTGAACATACCCTAAGTGTATATTCATAATGTATATACATTCCAGGCTTATGCAACATTTATTATGTCTCTATGTACTATAAATTGCTGCCTTTGTAATGGTGTATCCATAATGTTACATGAGGTTGGCTGATGTGGTAGGCATGCTGGGACGCGTAGTTCCAAAGCAGTAGCTGTGTAACTACAAGTACCAGCATTCCACACTAGATATTTTTGAAGACTTAAAGCATATCTAGTGTGGTATGCTGGTATTTGCAGTTCCACAGCAGATGCTGTGGAACTAAAAGTACCAGCATGTCTACTACATCAGCCATTCTGAAAGATAAGGCACTCTAGGTGCCACAAAACATATAAAGTGAGAGGATTTTCAAATTCAGGGAGAGCCCTGGGTGCATATACAGTATGTCATAGATGGGGAATATGAACAGTAGGTCAGTTAAAAACATTCTAAGAGAAGCAAGGGTCCATAATATTCCAGTAGGGCACCAAGGGCCTATTATATGGGGCTCTACTGGGTGGGAACATAAGATGTTTAGTTACTGATAAAGAATATTGCAGTTATGTATTTTACTACTACTGATGCCACTTACCTTAAAACAAAATTAGGACATTTTATAAATTGGCTTCTCCACAATAAATTAGGGTAAAAAGGACAGTGGGATTCTTTGGACAATCAGAGGTATAAAGTGAAGCTCTAAACAAAATCTATATTAGGGCCCCCACCTACCATATGTCAGTTATAATACCGATATCTTCTTAGGTGGCAAAAAGGTTTTCTTAGGCACCAGGGCTGGGTGCTATTGTTATCTCTACAGTTCCTATAGCTTTAACGTCTGTGAACAATTTCTTATATGTTATTGTATTCTAACAGCAAATTCAGATTCTCCTGATACTGAAGATCCTTATCCCACAGATACAGAGCAAGACATGTACAGCATGGGTAAGTCAGTCATCAGTATTCAGCATCCTGTAGAGAGGTGTTCCTACCATAGACTTATAGCATACTGATAGGATATGCCATCAAAGTCTGATCGGTGCAGATCCCACTTGTTTATTGTGTTCTATAGGACTGAACCTACATAGAAGAGAATGGAGAGTCACGCGCAAGCCAGACTGGCAATCTATTCTGAGCCAACACTTTTGGGGCCCTGTTCCCAAGATGATAAGGAATAAACCAGCTGCACATCTCACCTGTGTGGATGTGCAACTGGTTTATTTCTTATCGTTTCGTTGGAAGACTTGGCTTCATCTTCACAGCTTTTGGCATAGGTTTGGGTGAGCTGACTGCACACTCTATACACCGAGATAGGTGTGGGTCCCAGAGAGAATGGCCCCTTTAAAAGTATCATCACAGAATGGAGAGCCGGTCCCATGACTCTCGATTCTGTTCTATGGTAGTTATGGGTACAGCTGAACACAGCGCTCACTTGTACTTCTGATCTCCCATAGAATGGAATGGAGAGACAGGACCTATCAGACGTTGATGGCACATCCTTGCAATATTCAAAGCCTATGCTAGGAGCACACTTTTAAGTACACTCTGAAAGTCTTTGTGAACATGCAGAAATGTCAGCTCTTAAGCCGACCCTATCCATGTAATAGCTATTGGACAAACACCAATTGGCCAGAATGTTACTCCCCCTGAGTAGAGATGGGCAAATTTCTCAAAAATTCGATTCAGTGACTTTGTCGAATTTTCCGACAAAATTCGTTTCGGTCCGAATTACTTCGGGACGAATCACGTTAAAAAACAGCTATTTCTAGGCTGCACAGAGCCTGCAGGGTGCTGTAGAACGTTGTGCCATGCTTAAATATGCAGAGGGAGCTTGGTTTGGTCTTCATACACTGTGTTTTAGTATGACACGCAGATGACTGCCGCCGCTCTTAGAATCGCTTCACTATAAAATTCCCTGGGCACTTAAGAGGGCAAAACTGACCAAAAAACTCAAGCGGGAATGTTGCCTGATAAAGTCATGCCAGCGAAAGCTGGAAAAAAACAAGCTGAGCGCTCAGATGGCAACATTAGTGACAGAGTGTGGAGGTGACAGCGGCAGCCACAGCAGCATGAGGTCAGAGAGTGGCACAATGACATTCTGGAAGCGGCAAAAACAGGAGTAGGCCACAGAGTGGCACAATGACACAGTGTGTAGGTTACGGCAGCAGCCACAGCAGCAGCATAAGGTCAGACAGTGGCACAATGACACAGTGTGGAGGTGACCGCAGCAGCAACAACAGCAGCAGCAGTATGAGGTCAGAGAGTGGCACAATGAGACAGTGTGGATGTCACGGCACCAGCAACAGCAGCATGAGGTCATAGAGTGGCACAATGACAGAGTGTGGAGGTGGGTGGCAATACCAGTCCCTGGTAAAGATGGTGGTAGGCAGATGGAGAAACTGGCAGCAGATGTGTGGCATCAGGCAGGTGGCGGCATCAGAATAGTGGCTACGGCAGGTAGTTTGAACCCAGACTAATTTCTCACAGTTTGGGTGAGGCGTCATGGCTGATGTAGTCTGATGCCTAAGGCATTGGTGTGTGGAAATCCTGGCCGATCTACGCCTGATTCATCTTGACAAAGGTCAGTCGTTCCACATTTCCCGTGGACAAGCGGGTTCTCCTTGGGGTAACGATGGCCCCCGCCGCACTGAACACCCGCTCTGATGCCACACTACTGGCCGGGCAGAACAGCTTCTTCACTGGAAACTCGGCAAGTTGCGGCCACACATCTAGTTTGGCTGCCCAGTAGTCCAGCGGATGTTCTAACTGGGGTGGCAGAGTGCAACTGGACCGAGAGATGATGAAACAGCTCCCTTCTGCAGAGGTGGTGGAGCCTTGACTGGCTGCAATGTCATGCATGCCACTGGGCGCTGCTGCTGCTGCGGCGGCAGGATGGACCACCACATCTGAGCCACGTTTCTCCCAGGTCACCGGATGGTGACGCTGCATGTGTTGACGCAGGGCCGTGGTGCCAACGTTAGCTCCCTGGCCACGCTTCACTTTCTGCCCTCAGATTCTACATATTCGGCTCCTCCAGTGTCTTAGCAAAGAACTGCCACACCGCCGAGTAGCTGATTTTACCACCAACGCTCCGCACTGAGTGACTACTGCCTCGCTGAGCCCCTGTGCCGCTACTTTCTTGGACCTGCGAAGCGGGTTTTCTACCCCGTGGCCGCTTGGCTCCCGACCTCACACTGCTGCTCCCCTGCTGACTCACAGCCACACAACCCACTTGCTGGCTGCGCCGCTGCCTGACGCGCAAGCTGACGCCCTCTTCTCCTGACGATGATGAAGCCCTTGCTTCACCCGGCTCCCAAGTGCGGTCGGCTACATCATAAATCTATTTGTGTTTCATCTTCACTGCTGTCCTCATTACCGGTCTTGGAAATGCAGAGGCTGACCCCTCACAACATGACCTCCCATGCCACTCTCCACATCTATACTTTGCTGCCTACTGCAAGAAGCAGGGGATATTGGCCCCATTTCTTCGCTGTCAAGTACCTGCTGACTGTCCTCCTCAAATTGTTCATCCTCGCTATATAGTGGCGCTGAGCCCAGACCACATAGTAGATCTCTGGCTGAGGGAACCGGATGGGACAGAGGCGGGTTGAGGACAGGTGAGGGCCGCTGACCAGCTCCCGGGCCATGCCAACTAAGGGTTGTGTCTGACGTTCCCACCGACTCTTGGCTGGGGTTGTCAGATGTCATCTGGGAGGAAGAGGATGACCTAGTCAACCAATCAAGAACCATTGGGTTGCTGAACAACACATGGCCGCTAGATGACAGCGGCAGTTGTGGCCTCACCGAGTGACCCCTGCTGCGACGTCCCCTTGCTGTGCTGCGACCTGGGCCTGGAATGTTTGTGCCTCTGCCACTCGCAGGTGAAGAGCCTGCCACCTCTCTGTCTGACATACTGTTTGTTCTAAAATGTACAGACACTGTTTGATGAAGATATCTGTATATGATAAATACACACCCTGTATTTGACTCCAGATGAACCCAGTAACAATCTTGGGTAACTCTTGGGTATAAATTGCGCTCCACAAATGGGCAGGAAAAATTTACTTGTATGTGTTTAAAAACACTGTATATTTTACTGAATATAAAAGCACAAACAGGCTTAAAGGGGGTTTGCCACGATGTAATGTTGACGTGGGATCCTCCAAAATGGGTTTTTCATCACTTTTCTAAATATATGTGATTAAAAAAAATTGCAGTCTGAGAGAGCTACAGGCTGCCTTACCTGCCCTTAGTTACTTAAAAGCTTCTATTAGATACGACCTGACAAGAGCTGCTGGCTGGGCTTGTGCAGAGAACACTTCTTATCTGATGAGAGGGAGCCGAAGGCACCGGGTAGAAATATGTTTTCTTTTGTATACAGAATCCACTAGTTGTAATGTGATTATGTGAGTAGATCCCTGCTTTATCTGATGACAGGGAACATGAAGCCTTTCCAGATGCTGAAGAAGCTTTCAAGCTGCTGTGGAGAAAGCTGTTGTCTTTTGTATACAGAATCCACTAGTTGTAGTTTGATTATTTGAGTGAACATTTCACATGATCCCTTATGCACGGCTCTGTGCTCTGGCTGTGTCTCTCTCTCTCAGCTAGCGTGGCTTGTTTACATTTGCTTCTTAGCAGATAAAGCACGTCCTGGCAAAACCCCTTTAATTAACCTTCGGATATGAATTATGCTACAGGCAAAATTGCTTCTTTGGCGGTGAAAAAGGTGGTTTCTTTTAGTGACCACAACAGCAGAACAACGCTTAATTAACCCCTGGATGTAAATTGCGAAAAAGAATTGAGCAACCAAAAATTACCAGCTTTGTAGCGTGTTACAATGGCGTGTATTTTACGGTATACAACAAGAGAAAAACTTGTAATTAACTTTTGGTTTTGAATTATGCTACAGGAAAAATGTCTTTTTTGGTTGTGAAAAAGATGGTTTCATTTAGTGACCTCAACAGTAGAACAACGCTTAATTAACCCCTGGATGTAAATTGCGCAAAAGAATTGAGCAGCCAAAAATGAAGTGGTATTTGTATTGTAAAGACGCTGTTTCTTTAAATGAATACAACAGGAACTAGCTTAGATAACCCTTGGATATTCAATGTGCTGTGAGCATAGCATTAACATGTATAAGCAGCTGCAGTGGACGCACACTGGACTTCAGATCCAATACCCCACAAAATCAGAATTAAGAACGCAAGAGAAGCAGTCTCTGAGACAAGCTGAGACACCCCCCAAAAATCGCTGTATAAAAATGAGCTCTTCAGTAACAATCAGCCGCGGCAGCATCTTCCCTGATGAGCACAGTGAGAGCGGTATGAGCTTCCAGCGTCGCGCCCGGACTTATATAGTGCGGTGACGTCACAGAATCCCGCCGGTCTCTGATTGGCTTCATCTCTGCACATGTCATGCAGGCTAATGCCCTTCTTCCTCCCAGAGTGCTTTGCCCCATGTAACGCATGTGCTCGCAGCAATTTTATCAATCAAAAGCACACTTCGTTCACCCGAAGTCCCCCAAACTTCGACTTCATTCAGAACCGAAGTTTTCCTGAAATTCTAAACGAATTCCACTTCGTTAGAATCGATTCGCCCATCTCTACCCCTGAGCCCTCCATATACATGCATGCTGGGATCGGCTTAGCATGCAGGTTTATTTTAACGGGAAGCAACTTATCTCCCTTAGGGGCAAATTATCAGGAATGTTATAAACCAGCCTTCCAGTCCATTCACTAGACTTGTGCAGTCTTCTATTAAAGGGACGAAATATTATGTCTAGTCCAGGATCTAGGGGATGGGGCATGGCACACAGATTCCCTCTTTACTTTTATATGACTTTATGTATCATGCTGTCTTCTCCCTCAGGTCTTGTACTAGATATAGATATATGTAACTGGAGTTCTGTTTTAAAGTGAAACTTCTGTTAAAATCAATATTCCTGAAAAATCTTTTTTTTTTTTTTGAATGTTTTATATAAATTTAAGCAGCATTAAGCATTAAAATTAATAGCATCAAATTTTGCCCTCCGCCCGTTGTGATAATAAAGAGATAAAACTCCTGAATGGCTGGGCAGACTAATCTCAATTTACTGTAGTTACTGCTTATCTGCATATAGTTTCATTACAAATAGTAGGTAATGACAGAAAGATTGCTCTATTGCTCTCTGGACATGTCTAGATATAGATAAGACTAGAATGACAGGGCAATGACAAGAGTCATACATTAAAGGATAATGGGTTACTCTTTATCAACACTGTGTGCATGGGGGTAGGGGTGGGGGGTAGTTACATTTATCAGGACCTGCTGCTAACACCTTTCTCAGTCCTTTAGTGGGCCTGGAAGAGAACTGTCAAGCAGTCCTCACTGCCGCTATCAGAGCTCACAGAGAGGAAATAAGAAAGACAAGACGGGAACTTATAAACATAGGGAATTTTAAAAAATTGTATGAGCCGGCAAAATATTCCTATTTTTTTAATTTCATATAATAGTCACATTAGGCTATGTTCATAAGGCGTAATTGCGGCGCATTAAGTACGCGCAGCAATATGCTGGGTACTTTGGGAGTCACGCTGATCAGTGCGTACTCCCGAAGCACGGGGGGGGGGGGGGTGGAGAGTTCAGCCCGTCGGCCCCATTGACATGCATTACTCTTGGCGCATTATCGCCGCAAATAATTGACATGTCACTTATCTACCCGCGTGTACAATACAATTTTATAGTATGCACGGGGGGATTAAGCGTAATCCATAGTTCTCTGTGAGAGCTATGGATTACCATAAATGCGGCACGCATCTCATCACATACTAAGCATAAATACACGGCAATAAGTGCGCCAAAATTACGCCGTGTGAACATATCCTGAGGGCGACATGTATGTACAGGGCTGCGCAGTATTCTGGTGTCCTTCTAGCCCAAAAACTGGTTCAGCCCTGTTCTCTAGATTTATAATCAGACACACTCCAAAATTAGGCACATTATTGGGCACTCGCAGCACTTTGTAATGCACCTGAGATAGGGGGCATTCTGGGAGCGTCGCACCACAAACGTATGATTCTACACATTTAGACGGGAGAACGGCAAAACTGGGCGCATGACTGCTGGAACAGCCAGACCAGGTAAAGAGTGGTTTATCTGAGCCCGAGTTGTAGTTTAGTAGCTAGAAAGCGCCAAATCTATGACCCGCGGGAGAACAGGTTCAT
>JAODAL010040242.1:25000-37087 GCA_025379985.1 Phyllomedusa bahiana
CCGGGGGCGGCGCCGGAGCGCGGCCGTAAATAATGTGCATGTCACTGTCTCCCCCCGCGGCGGATTGGCCGAGCGGGGAGGAGCGACGGAATCCACTGTTCTCTATGAGAGCAGTGGATTACCGTAATTACTCCGACGGATTGGCGCCGTACTGCAGCGCAAATCCGGCGCGCAGTACAGCGCCAATCCGCGGCAAAATAAGCCGTGTGAACGAGGCCTTACTCATTCAAGTCATAATAAAATTTATCTGATACTGGATATAGAAAGGAGATATGAACAATCAACAGATACAATAATACAGGCATCATTATACAGATAGTAGCTAAATACATGCTTCACAGTAGTCATTATAGGGGTGTTCTCACCCTGCTGGTTCACAGAGCCTACTCCAGCCTGCAACGTATTTTTTTTTGACCCAAGAGAGGTTGGACACAGCAAGCAGGAATGGACAAGGACCAGCTCTCCATTTTTTTCGGAGGACGCAGCTAGTGCTGGGCAGGGGAACCAGCAGAAGTAGTCAACGCCATCTTGGATACAGAGATCTGGCTGCACCTCCACACTGCTCTGTTCAACAACTCCCAGGTGGTGGCACAGCTTTGACAGTCCTACCCAGACATACTAGCCACCTATAAAGGCCCTATATTGGCTTCCATAATGCTGATATGGCCCTTGATATTAATAAGTTTGATCCCCCTCTTGTGGTGAGAGAAAGAGAAAGAAAGAGAGTAGACAGGACGTTACATCTATTCCTAAATTCCACCCTCCTCACAGTAAAACACTATACACACACATACTCCTTCCTCTACCAGCACAACCACCCTATATATAGCCTTACAACTATATAGGCAGGAGCTAAAGGACTATGCAGATGCTATAGGTTCCCCATCCAAAAACATATCCCCCATGCATAATGCTCCTCACAATATAACACTATGCATACACCTCCTCCTTCCTCTTACAGCAGAATCACCCTTGCTTATATTCATATAACTCTACAGACCGGAGGCGTAACTTGATGTTCCTGGGCAGAAAGTTAAATGGGCCCTTAAGCTACCATGTGCCACTTACAATGCTGGTACCTCCTTATGTGGCACGACCGCTTTTGGGCCCCCTCAGGCTGCAGAACCTGGTAGCGATTGCTAGCTCTGCACCCCCTATAGCTACAACCCTGCAATAGACAGAAGCTATAAGACTATAGAGTGGCTATGGGTCCCCTCTTCCAAAGTCCTTCCTCCTGATTATTAAAGGGGATTTGCCATGAACTAATTTCATACCTTCTTTATACAGATTTAGCTTTCAGTGTCTTCAAAAGGGGGCAGGTATGATTTGTTTGAAATGCATATCATGTGACCCAGCAGGCTGACATCACCGTGCCTCTCACCACATAGTGCTCACTCTAGTCAAACAAAGGTGTGTTCATGTACATAGCTGCGAGTAACTACAAAGTAGCTATATGGTTAGAGCTTCTACCTTCCAATATAGGAACCATAGGTTCAAATCCCTCCCGGAGCCAAACATTATAGATTTTTATTTTGTCTCAATGCACATACCTGATAGAGGTTTCTTTTTTCCTTTTATTTACTTGCACTGTTTGACTAATTACTAAGGAGTAAAGTGACAGCAGCTGGGGTTGAACACTTACACAGTGAATGTGTATGATTGCTAAGCAGGAAAGAGACTGACAATAGCTGCCTGGGGGAGGGAGGTGGAAAGTCCCGAGCAATTGCGATCAGGACTGTGTTTGCTGTTTATCACTGGTTTTATTCCCCAGAACGAAATTACAAAGGGGTCACTAAGGGGGCGCCTTAAAAAAAAAAATTTATGCAAAATTTTAATAATTAAAATTTGGGAAAAATATTATTTAAAATTTTTTGCAACCTTTATATTTAATTATTACCCTTTTTGGTAAAACCCCCTTTAAAAAACAAAAAGGGATTTCCAAAAGTTTTTTTTTTTAAAAAAATTTTTTGTTAAACTTGTAACTTTTTTTTCCCTTTTTTTGTTAAAAATTTTAAAAGAAAAATCCAAAACCCCAAAAAAAATGAAAATATGATGTGTAATAAAACATGTATGATACAATTTCCTGTGTGATTCATTTAGAAGGGACAAGAGGGGGGACATTAAGCCGACATCTACCAAACAATTACGGGTAGTTTGGATTTTGGACCCGTGATTACAACCCCCTTTGGGGCCACCGTTGTTGAGAAACTCAAAAACTGCAGGGCCCCAGCCCCGGGCCGCCAACGAAATTTCAGGGCCCCCTACAAACGAAAGGGCCCCCCCCTCCCCCCCCCCCCCTAAACCCGCACCCAGAACCCCGCTCGCCCCGCCCCCAGCAAAAAAAAAAAAAAAGGCCCCCTAAGGGGATAAAGGCCCCCCATTTTTCCACAAAAATACAGTTGCAAAAAGAAAATGTATTGTGTTTGTACAATAAAAGTTTTGTCACACATTTGTCAGTCTAAATATTTAAATTTCACACGGCTAAGTAGCTCCAAACCATATCCCCCCCAACCCCCAAACCAAAACCCCCTCCACCCACATACAATATTTCCCCCTTTCCCCCCCCCACATAAAAATATCCCCCCCCACCCACATACAATATTTCCCCCTTCCCCCCCACAAACATATATTCCCCCTCCTTCCCCCCCCCCACATACAAAATCCCCCCCTCCCACCCCAAACATACAAAATCCCCCCCCACCCACAATTTACCCAAAAAATCCCCCTCCACCCACATACAATTTTCCCCCCCCACCCCCCAAAACAATACCCCCCAATTTTTTTCCCTTGGCACGCACCCCCACCACCTTTTTAAAATAAACACCCGAAAAAAAAAAGGTAACTCCTTTGACAGGGTTTAGGGTGTTCCCTTTTTTTTACAATCAGGGACCCATGTTTCGCTGCCACTAAATAAAGCCAATTTTAACACCAACCCTATGGAGAATACATAGTGGTCCAACACCAGCTCAGGTCACATAACATTAACAGTGATAGTACAGCACTGATCAGTATAGAAGCTAAAATAACCCCCTGACATCCAGGGTTTCAATAGGAGACGTCTTATCGATGAGTCGTTCTTTCTTTTCATGTGTGTTCATTTATCCCTTCCTTCTGCATCTCGTTTCCACACCCGCCATGATGGACTTGTCCGGCAACAACTCATCCCTGCAGAATATTACACACAAATATCTTAGAATCCTCATTTTCCAGCATTTCTTTACCTATTCCCCATCCTCTGTACAAACTTCCCAGGCGGTGGGAGAGCGGGGTACAGCCATAACTTAGAGGCTAGTATCCTATGGGCTGTGGGTGGGGGGAGGACTAACACCTGGAGATAATGCTACAGATTCATGGGCTGCTCCCTTAACAATTTATTTACCAGGTAGGTAAGCAAGAACCTAGGTATGTGGAATTGTGCAAGGACCAGGTAATTAGAAAGGCCCCTATTTTAGGTAGGTAGCCCCCGCTGGATAGTTGGTAGGCCAAGCCCCAAGGTAGGTTGGTGGGGTACCTAGCCATGGAGTCCCTTTAGTTGTAGGCAGTCAGGGACATTTAGAATGTAGGCAGTCAGGGCCCCTTCTTAGTATGTAGGCGGTTCAGGGGCCCCTTTAGTATGTAGTGCGGTCAGGGCCCCCTTTAGTATGTAGGCGGTTTCAGGGACCCCCTTTAGTATGTAGGCGATCAGGGCCCCCTTTAGTATTGTAGGCAGGTCACGGGCCCCCTTTAGTATGTAGGCGGTTCAGGGGCCCCTTTAGTTTTGTAGGTGGCCAGGGAACCATTTAGTTTGTAGGTGGCAGGCTCCCCCTTTAGTTTAGGTAGAGTCAGGGCCACCCTTTTGTTTTAGGTAGAGTCAGGGCCCTCCTTTAGGAGGTTAGGGTAGAGTCAGTGCCCTCCTTTAGAGGTTAGGTAGAGTCAGGGCCCTCCTTTAGAGGTTAGGTAGCCAGGGCCCTCCTTTAGAGGTTAGGTAGCCAGGGCCTCCTTTAGAGGTTAGGTAGCCAGGGCCCTCCTTTAGAGGTTAGGTAGTCAGGGCCCTCCTTTAGAGGTTAGGTAGCCAGGGCCTCCTTTAGAGGTTAGGTAGCCAGGGCCCTCCTTTAGAGGTTAGGTAGTCAGGGCCCCCTTTAGAGATAGGTAGCGTCAGGGCCCCCTTTAGAGGTTAAGTAGCATCAGGGCCCCCTTTAGAGTTCGGTGGCATCAGGGCCCCCTTTAGAGATTTGTGGCATCAGGGCCCCCTTTAGAGAGAGGTAGCATCAGGGCCCCCTTTAGAGATAGGTTGCGTCAGGGCCCCCTTTAGAGATAGGAAGCGTCAGGGCCCCCTTTAGAGATAGGTGGCATCAGGGCCCCCTTTAGATATAGGAAGCGTCAGGGCCCCCTTTAGAGATAGGAAGCGTCAAGGCCCCCTTTTAGAGATAGGTTTTTGGCATCAGGGCCCTCCTTTAGATATAGGGAAGCGTTCAGGGACCCCATTAGAGATAGGAAGCGGTCAGGGCCCCTTTAGAGATAGGTATCGTCAGGGCACCCTTTAGAGGATAGTAGCGTCAGGGCACCCTTTAGAGATAGGAAGCGTCAGGGCCCCCTTTAGAGATAGGAAGCGTCAGGGCACCCTTTAGAGATAGGAAGCGTCAGGGCCCCCGTTAGAGATAGGTAGCAGGGCCCCCTTTAGATTATAGGAAGTCGTCAGGGCCCCCTTTTGAGTTACTAAGCGTCAGGGCCCCCTTTTGAGATAGGAAGAATCAGGGCCCCCTTTAGAGTTAGGGGGTGGCATCAGGGCCCCCCTTAGAGATTAGGTAGCTTCAGGGCCCTCTTTTAGAGATAGATAGGGATGCGTCTGGGCCCCCTTTAGAGCATACATGCCAACTCTCCCGTTTTTGGCGGGGGGGGGTCGCTATTTGGGTCCCCTCCCGCCCTCCCGGGGGGACGGAGTTGGCATTCCTCCCGCCGCCTGCAGGCGGCGGGGGGTCACTTTAAATTACCGCGGCGCAGAAGTTGCGCTGGTGCGCTACTCTTGCGCGCGGGACCGCTCCTCTACAGGCGGGTGGAAGCGGCCACAGAGCCGATACACGCCCGCGGTCTCACTTGGGGAGGGAGGCAGGAGGGATCGCTCCCTCCTCCTCCTACTCCTGTATGTACGGTGCCGGTGTGTGCGCCGTACATTACAGTTCAGCGTCGCAGGGGGAAGTGACGCGCGGGGCTGAGGGGATGAAGTGACGGCGGCTGCAGGGGCGTGTGACGCGCCGGCTGCTCTCATTCCCCCTGCGCACGCTGAGGAGAGTCGGGCAGGAGTAGGCCGCGCTGCAGGAGTCCTGGTGAGGTTGAGTGGATTTTATTCATTTTCTATTTTTATTAGCTTTAGGGGGGCTTACCTGGTCTAACAGAGAGGGCAACTACCTGGCAACAAATGGGGCATCACCTCGGCAAAATGGGGGGCACTACCTGGCAACAAAGGGGCATTCTGGCTTAACAGATGGTGGGCACTACCTGGCTAAAGAGGGGGCACTACCTCGGCAACAGAGGGGGCACTTACCTGGCAACAGAGGGGCACTACCTTGGCAACAATGGGGGCACTACTGGCAAATGGAGTGGCACTACCTGGCACAAAGGGGGCACTACTGGTATAACAGAAGGGGGGCACTACCTGGTAAACAGAGGGGGGCATACCTGGCTAAACAGAGGGTGCGGGCACTACCTGGCAACAATTGGGGGGCATAACTGGCAACCAAAGGGGGCACTACTGGCTAACCAAAGGGGGCACTACCTGGCTAACTCAGATGGGGGCACTACCTGGCTAACAGATGGGGGCAACTACCATGGCAACGAGGGGCAACTACCTGGCTAACAGATGGTCACTACTGGCAAACAAATGGGGGCATACATGGCAAACAATGGGGGCATACCTGGCAACCAATGGGGGGCACTACCTGGCTAAACAGATGGGGCACTTACATGGGCTAACGATGGGGGCACTACTTGGGCTAACGATGGGGCACTACTTGGATAACAGATGGCGGCACTACCTGCTAACAGATGGGGGCATACTGGCTAAAAGATGGGGGCAATACCTGGGCTAAAAGATGGGGGCCACTACCTGGCAAACAATGGGGGCACCTAATGGCAAACCAATGGAGGGCACTACCTGGGCAACAATGGGGGCAATACCTGGCAACCAATGGGGGGGCACTACCTGGCAACAATGGGGGCACTTCACCTGGGACTAACAGTGGGGCACTAACTGGCTAAACTAAGGGGGCACTACTTGGCTAACAATGGGGCAACCTACATGGCTTAACAAAGGGGCGGCACCTACCTGGCTAACAAAGGGGTGGGCATCTACATGGCTACAAATTTGGGCTCTACATGGCTTACAGAGGGGGCATCTACTTGGCTACAAGGGGGCCATTTACCAGAAAAAACCCTGTAAGTGGGCAAATACCTGGTTATGTGGGGCTACTACCTGGCCTATAAAGGGCATTACCTGCTTTCTTCCAAAGCCGTGATGCTGTTAGGTGGAGTGGGTGTGGCTTTTTGAAGGGGCGCGTGCATACCGACAAGATGGCGTGTCCATGCAAATTTTTGCCGCGGCGCGCTACGCGCGCCGCCCACTAGAGTCTCCTGCTTTTTCACTTTTAAAAGTTGGCAACTATGCTTTAGAGATAGGTAGCGTCAGGGCCCCTTTTAGAGATAGGTAGCAGGGCCCCCTTTAGAGATAGGAAGCGTCAGGGCCCCCTTTAGAGATAGGTAGCGTCAGGGCCCCCTTTAGAGATAGTAAGCAAGGGCCCCTTTAAGAGATAGGTTAGCGTTCCATGGCCCCTTTAAGAGATAGGAGCTGTCAGGCGCCCCCTTTAGAGATAGGTAGCGTCAGGGCCCCACCTTTTAGAGATAGGTAGCGTCGGGCCCACATTTAGAGGTAGGAAGCCTCCAGGGCCCCCTTTAGAGATAGGTAGCGTAGGCCCCTTTAGAGTTAGGTAGCGTCAGGGCCCCTTTAGAGATAGGAAGCCACAGGGCCCCTTTAGAGAATAGGCAGCGTTCAGGGCCCCCTTAGAGATAGGTAGCCATTGAGGAGGGAACGTGTCAGTGCCCCTTTTGAGATAGGTAGCGTCAGGGCCACCTTTAGAGATAGGCAGAGTCAGGGGGGAACCCCCTTTAGAGATAGGCAGCGCCCAATGGGACCCCCCTTTAGTGATAGGCAGTCAGGGACCCCCTTTAAGAGATAGGATCGCAGGGGCCCTCTTTAGAGATAGGAAGCGTTCAGGGCCCCCTTTAGAGATAGGTTAGCAGGGCCCCCTTGTAGAAGATAGGAAGGTCCATGGGCCCCCTTTAGAGATAGGTAGCAGGGCCCCCTTTAGAGATAGGTAGCGTCAGGGCCCCCTTTAGAGATAGGTAGCAGGGCCCTCTTTAGAGATAGGAAGCGTCAGGGCCCCCTTTAGTATGTAGGCGGTCAGGGCCCCCTTTAGTATGTAGGCGGTCAGGGCCCCCTTTAGTTTGTAGGCGGCCAGGGCCCCCTTTAGTTTGTAGGTGGCCAGGGCCCCTTTTAGTTTGTAGGTGGCCAGGGCCCCCTTTATGTGTAGGTAGAGTCAGGGCCCCCTTTATGTTTAGTTGAGTCACGGGCACCTTTATTGTTTAGGTAGAGTCAGGGCCTCTTTTAGAGGTTAGGTAGCCGGGCCCTCCTTTAGTAAGGTTACAGGTCAGCCAGGGCCCTACTTTAGAGGTGGAAGCGTCAGGGCCCCTTTAGAGACTTGGAAGCTTCAGGGCACCTTTAGAGATAGGTAGAGTTCAGGGCCCCCTTTTTAGAGATAGGTAGCAGGCCCCTGTCAGAGATAGGTAGGTCAGGGCCCCCTATAGAGATATGGTAGCGTCCAGGGCCCCTTTAGAGATAGGTAGCAGGGCCCTCTTTAGAGATAGGAAGCGTCAGGGCCCCCTTTAGTATGTATTCGGTCAGGGCCCCCTTTAGTATGTAGGCGGTCAGGGCCCCCTTTAGTTTGTAGGCGGCCAGGGCCCCCTTTAGTTTGTAGGTGGGCAGGGACCCTTTTAGTTTGTTGAGTGGCCTGGGCCCCCTTTGTGTGTAGGTAGAGTCAGGGACCCCTTTGCGTTTAGGTAGAGTCAGGGACCCCTTTGCGTTTAGGTAGAGTCAGGGACCCCTTATGTTTAGGTGAGTCATGGAACCCCTTTTTGTTTAGGTAGTAGTCAGGGCCCTCCTTTAAAGTTTCGGTTTAGAGTCAGGGCCCTCCTTTAGAGGTTAGGTCTAGAGTCAGGGCCCTCCTTTAGAGGTTATGTAGAGTCAGGGCCTCTTTAGAGGTTAGGTTGCCAGGGCATCCTTTAGAGGTTTGGTAGCCAGGGCCCTCCTTTAGAGGTTAGGTAGCCAGGCCCTCCTTTAGAGGTTAGGTGTCAGGGCCCTCCTTTTAGAGGTTAGGTAGCCAGGGCCCTCCATTTAGAGGTTTAGGGGAGTCAGGGCCCCCTTTAGAGATAGGTTTGGGGTTTAGGGCCCCTTTTAAAAGATAGGGGGCAAAACAGGGCCCCCCCTTTTTAAAATTGGTGGCATTTAAAGGGATCCTTTTTAGAAAATAGGGAATTTAGGGCCCCCTTTTTGAGAAAAGGTTTGCGTCAGGGCCCCCTTTAGAGATTGGAAGATCAGGGCCCCCTTTAGAGGGGTAATAGGCCCGGGCCCCCTTTAGAGATTTGGGTTTGCAGGGGCCCCCCTTTAAAAGATAGGAAAAAACGTCAGGGGGGCCCCCCTTTTGAGATAGGGAAAGCGTCAGGGCACCCTTTTTGAGATTTGGAAGGGGTCAGGGCCCCCTTTTTGAGAAGGAAACAGGGCCCCCCTTTTGAAAATTTCCCTGCCAAAATCTCCCTTTTTGGCGGGGGGGGTTTCCCCCCTATTTTTGGGGGGCCCCTCCCGCCCTCCCGGGGAGTTGGGGAAATTTCCCCCCGCCCGCCGGGGGGGGGGGGGGGGGGGGGGGTTTCTTTAAAAGGCCGCCGCGCAAAGAGTACGGTAGTGCGCTTTTCTGGCGCCGCCGGGGGGCCCCTCCTAAAAGGGGGTGAAACGGCCGGGTGCGCCCCCTTCCCCCCCACCCGGGGGTTCCCCCTTTTGCAGGGGGGAGGCAGGGGGGGGAAACGTTCCCCCCCTCCTCCCCCTGTATTTTCCGGCGGGCCCGGGGTGTGCGCCGTACATACAGGGCAGCGGCCCCAGGGGGGGTGACGCGCGGCTGCAGGGGAGTGCGCGCCGGGCCCCCCCCCTCCACTTCCCCCTGCGCCCGTGAGGAGAAACGTCCGGGGCGGCCCTTTCTCAGGAGCCCAGTGAGGGGAAGTGGGGTTTTATTATTTTAATTTTTTTTGCTATAAAGGGGGCTCTGCCTGGCAACAATGGGGGGACAAACCCGGGGAAAAAATGGGGGCACTACCTGGGAAAAAGAGGGGGCATCTACCCGGCAAAAAGAGGGGGCACTAAACCCGGGAACAAAAGGGGGCAACTACCCCCGGGAACAATTGGGGGGACTAAACCCGGCAACAGAGGGGCCTTTTACCCGCAACAGAGGGGGCAAACTACCTGGCAACAATGGGGGCACGACCTTGCAAAAAGGGGGGCACTAAACCCGGCAACAAAAGGGGGCAAATTTCCTGGCAAAAAGGGGACTCCCGGGGAAACAAAAGGGAGCACTACCCGGGAAAAAATTTGGGGGCAAAATAACCCGGGACAATTGGGGGGACCCACCGGTAACAAAGGGGGGCACCTACCTAGCTAACAAAAGGGGCCCTTTCCCGGGAACAAAGGGGGGCAACCCCAACCCCGGCCCAACAAAGGGGGGGGATCCCACCCCCGTAAGGGGCACACCTGCTTATGGGGGGTTACTACCGGGTATTAAGGGCACTACCTGGCTTTCTTCCAAAGCCGTTAAGCAGTTAGGGGGAGTGGTGTGGCTTTTTGAAGGGGCGTGGCTAGACAAGGATGGGGGTGTCGCCGCCCATACAGTCTCCTGCTTTTTTATTTTCAAAAATTTGGCAACTATGCTTTAGAGATGTACGTCAGGGCCCCCTTTAGAGATAGGAAACGTAGGGCCCCCCTTTTGAGATAGGGGGCGTCAGGGCACCCTTTTAAAATAAAGCGCAGGGCCCCCCTTTTGAGATGGTTGGGATCAGGGCCCCCTTTAGAAATTGGTGGCATCAGGGCCTCCTTTAGAGATAGGTAGCAGGGCCCTCTTTAGAGATAGGAAGCGTCAGGGCGCCCTTTAGAGATAGGTAGTGGGGCCCCCTTTAGAGATAGATAGCAGGGCCCCCTTTAGAGATAGGAAGCGTCAGGCCCCCCTTTAGAGATAGGTAGCAGGGCCCCCTTTAGAGATAGGTAGCGTCAGGGCCCCCTTTAGATATAGGAAGCGTCTGGGCCACCTTTAGAGATAGAAAGCGTCAGGGCCCCCTTTAGAGATAGGTAGCGTCAGAGCCCCCTTTAGATATAGGAAGCGTCAGGGCCCCCTTTAGAGATAGCTAGCCAGGGCCCGCTTCCTTATATATATATATAAAAAAAAACAAAAAAAAAACTACGACTTACCTGACTCTCGCTCCCGGCCACTCCGAGCTCCCCGCCGGCTCGTGTCGCCCTGCATAGGCGGCGCGGTGATGTGACGCTAGTGGCGCTGTGCTCCGCTGACACTGCGCAGCCCCGGGATTTGGGGACATTAGTCCCCAACTCCCGGGCCGGTCTCTGGGCGCTCGGGACGCCGCCGGGCCCCACGCTCTATCATGAGGAATAAGGGGGCCCGCTTGTAGCGGGCCCCCATATACTTGCGGGCCCCATGCAAGAGTACCGGCTGTACCCCCTGTATGGCGGCCCTGGCCGAGGACATTAGTCCCCAACTCCCGGGCCGGTATCTGGGCGCTTGGGACGCAGGTCCCGGGCGTTCAGTGACCGGATGCGGCGGCCGGGCTTCGGGGAGCGATGGCACTGCCTCCGGGGCCCCCAGCAGCTCGGGGCCCACACTGCGGGCCAGACCGAGCCTGGTCCGGTGGCTGCGCCGCCGGGCCCCGCTGTATCATGAGGCATAAGGGGGCCCGCTTGCAGCGGGCCCCCTTGTGCCTTCGGGCCCCATACAGGATTCCCGGCTTTACCCCCTGTATGGCGGCCCTGGCCACAGGCTACCATGGCGTGCCAGGCGTTGTAATTTTTTGTGCCAAGCAAGAAGAGTTCAAATATGTTCAAACGGCGTATTGTGGCGGGTACTTCTAAAATGCTCTGCGCCGGCTCACGTAGTCTTTCACTTTCCCATGGCGCGTAAGCGCAAGGAAGAAGTAACATGTCACTTCGTTTTTCCAGCGTGCAAAACAAGTCGGGGAAAACAGCAGGTAATCCTAGCACTCAATGAGAGCTATGAATTACCATAGTTGCGGTCCGTACCGCAGCTCAATTACACCCCGAAATAAGGGCCGCAAATACACCGTGTGAACATATACTTAGAAGACAGCGTTGTAAGGTCAAAATTTTTGACCTGAATGCAGTAGGATGGGCTTGGTCTGGAGTTAAGCTTTCAAGGCGTTGATTTGCACCTCTGTGATGGTGTACAAGCCATCTTGCCCCCTTAGGGGTCAAGTAACCTAGGAGGACTGCAAGTACAAGTAAAGAAAATTTAAAATATGAGTTTTTTGGTCATTTCACATCGCTAAAAAAAATTGGAATAAAAAGTGATCAAACAGTCGCATCTACCCCAAAATTGTACCAATAAAAAGTCTACTTCAACCCCCTCACTTAGGTCTATAGGTATAAGAACAAAAAGCTCATTGGTTGCAGACAATGGCGCTGCAGTGCAACATTAAGTGATAGAGAAGGTTTTTATATTTTCAAAAGTACTGTGGCAGTGCGACCATGGGTGGTCGCATGGTTCTGCCAATAGGTGGCGTACGTGCCACCGAGAGCCTGGTCTCGGTGGGGGAAGCCAGGTATTGTCGGTCAGCAGCATTAGGTTGTGACCCTTGTCCTAGCTGGCTAATTTTCCGGGAAAACAGGGGTGGCCTTCCCGAACAACTGCGGGGTGGGGGGGGTGGTTGTTCCCATTCCAGGTCCCATGGTCCACCCAGGTTTGGGTAGGTCTCTGGAGACTTTTAAAGACC
>JAODAL010040243.1:0-37085 GCA_025379985.1 Phyllomedusa bahiana
GAGCGTTCGCTCGCTCTCCCATTGGTATATAACGGCGCCTCTTTTAACTTAGCCAATCACAGAGCTTGCTCGAATTTCTTTTCCCCATAGAACTCTATGAGAAAGTAGCTCGCGCTCTGATTGGCTAAGCTGGACGAGCCCCCGCTAGCTAAACCAATCAGCTCGTTTCTGCCTTTTTACTGTATTTTGAACTGTCCCGCCTTGGAATATGATTGGTCAATTTTTCTCCATAGGTTATAATGGGTCCCTGTCGCTCCTATTCTGATTGGTCAATTCTCCTCCATAGGATATAATGGGCCACTGTCGCTCCTATTCTGATTGGCTGGTTTATGCCGACCAATCAGAAGAGCTTAAACAATTTGAATTACTGTATTTCCCGGCAATTCTCTCTATTGCAATTCCCTATGTAGCGCCGGTCTCGGCGACAAACGCGTTGTTCGGGGTTTTAACTGATTTATTTTTACAGAAGGTTTTAGCTCTTTATGTGATAATGTTTTACACTTAATAAAAATTATTTTTTTATTAATACTTCATGCCGCACGTTGCTGAGCGCCGAGATTTCAGTGCGCCGCTCTCTCCATAGACTACAATGGGAGAAGTAGCTCGCGATCTGATTGGCTGGGATAGCCAAGCCACCACTAGCTCAGCCAATCAGCTCTTTTCTGTCTTTTTACTGTATTTTGAACTTTCCCGCCTTTGATTTTGATTGGTCTATATTTCTCCATAGGTTATAATGGGTCTTTGTCGCTCCTATTCTGGTTGGTCAAAACTTCTCCATAAGTTTTAATGGGTCTTTGTCACTCCTATTCTGATTGGCTGGTTTATGCCGACCAATGAGAAGAGCTTAAACAATTTGAATTACTGTATTTCCCGGCAATTCTCTCTATTGCAATTCCTTATGTAGCGCCGGTCTCGGCGACAAACGCGTTGTTAGGGATTTAAGTGCTTTATTTTTAAAGAAGGTTTCAGCGCTTTATCTGATAATGTTTTACACTTAATAAAAATGAGTTTTTTATTCATACTCCATGCCGCACGGCGCTGAGAGCTGAGATTACATTGCGCCCATCTCTTCATAGACTACAATGGGAGAAGTAGCTCGTGCTCTGATTGGCTGGGATAGCCAAGCCACCGCCGCATTAACCAGTCAGCTCTTTTCTGCCTTTTTACTGTATTTTGAACTGTCTCGCCTTGGATTTTGATTGGTTCAAAATTCTCCATAGGCTATAATGGGTCTTTGTCGCTCCTATTCTGATTGGCTGAGCTAGCCAAGCCCCCGCTAGCTCAACCAATCAGCTCTTTTCTGCATTTTTACTGTATTTTGAACTGTCCCGCCGTTGATTCTGATTGGTCAATCGTTCTCCATAGGTTTTAATGGTTCACTGTCGCTCCTATTCTGATTGACTGGTTTATGCCGACCAATGAGAATAGCTTTCAGAATTTGAATTACTGTATTTCCCGGCAATTTCCAATATCCGATTTCTTGATATTGCGCCGTTCTAGATTTTTGGAAAGTGATTTTTTTTTTATTATGTTTATTTTTGAGGTTGAGCTCTTTTCTGACACTGTTTTCCGCCTTTATAAAGGCGATTTTTTTCGGATTCATACTCCATGCCGCACGGAGCGGAGCGCCGAGATTTCTGTCGCGATCTTCTATCTGCTTCCTCGCATGTTCCGATCCTGCTTCACTTCGCCTCCGCCGGAGCATTTAGACCAAAATAAACCAGGTCTGCCTGTCGGAGCTGCCGAGCACTGCACTGCGCCTCGCTTTGCCGCTTTGCGATCGTACATGCCTCGGAGTATACGAGCGCGCCGCGTCCCACCCCGGAACGCCTACACCGCGCCCACACCGCGCCCACTGCCCTCTCCTTCATGCAGGGCGCAGCTGAAAGTGGCGAACGCTGCGCCTAACACCGCATCCCTGCGTCCGACAGGGGGATTCGGGCCGGGAGTCGCAGTATACGACATAAGACAAGCATAAAGCCCGTTCATACATGTCGCCCAAAGAGAGAAAGCAATGCCATTTACAATTACAGAAATGAGCCAATCCCGGACAGACGGGGCTGCAGTGACTGAAGCCCGAAAAATACAATAGGGCAGAAAACCTGATAGGTTTCCCTACATTGTCAGATAGTAATGACAAAAATGCGGAGAGGGAGTTTGAAAGGGACTAGGAGAACTCCCTCAATCTTGTGGAGCTCGTTGCAATTGAGCTAGGGTCAAAGTTGCGAGAGTTGAGCAGACCCTGTTGCAGGGGATCTCTTTTACCAGTTCTGTACCGATACAGGTCCAGTGTTAGGCAATCCCTCCACAGGGGGGAAGGGAGGGAGTGTGAGACCTGGATTAACAGTCAAGCTGCGATCTTGGAAGCCTGACGCTTCCTCTGTTCTTTAGGGCTCACAGAACGGGAAGTGTGTGGAGGGTCAGGTCCGTCCTCCGCCGAATGGGGGTTATCCCCAGAGGTAGGGGGGAAACGTGGTGACGGAGGGGGGTGGCGATAGGCCGAGGGAGAAGGTGATCTTGAGCGTCTTTTGTCATGTTCGTCCAGAAAGCTTTGCGCCTCCTCCGGAGAGTGGTGTGTTGAGATGCTGCCATTCCTATGGAATATTTTCAAGATCGCTGGGTATAGCAAGGCAAACTTTATTTGTTTACGAAACAAGGCTGAGCAGATGGGGAGAATGTCTTGCGCTTTCGGACCACTTCTGCCGAGAAGTCCTCAAAGACCAGAACTTTCTGGCCCCTGAAGATGAGGTCAGATCGGAGTCTACGGAAGGCACGCAGGATCGCTACTTTGTATATAAAGTCCAGAAATTTGACAATGATCTGGCGCGGGCGGTCAGAGTGTGGAGGCAGCTTGCCAAAGCGTGAGGAGGGCTTGTCTCCACTTCTCAAGTCCGGTCCAATTCGGTATGCTCGTTCGACTTTGCATGGCCCCCTCAACCCCAAAGCCTCGGGCAGATCTCTTTCGCACAGGTTTATCATTTCGCTTGCTGGGATCGCTTCAGAGACCCCTATAATTCGCAAATTGTTTCTTCTGGACCTGTTTTCAAGGTCGTCTAGTTTGTCCTTTAACCGCCTGTTTTCCTGGTCAAGATCCAACAGGTCAGAGTGGAATTTGTCCATGTCACTGGTAAAATCCTGGAGTTGAATGTCATGGTCATCAAGACGTTCTGCATGAATTCTAACGTCTGCTTTCACCTGAGCCACCATCCGTGCCCCTGAGGCAGTTAAAAAGGCTTGAAGGTCCTCCGAAAACTGTTTTGCCACCTCCGCCACTATGATCGTAAATTGAGAACTGGCAGGGTCAATCTGAGGATGGAAATCAACTGTGGAGGCTGGCTGAGTAGTGGATGGGTTTGGCGTGGCCTTTTGTGGACTGCCCGCAGTGTCCCAGTCTGGGGCGGGGCACGAAATGGGCGGTAGGTCATGCGCCTGTGCTGGGTAGGGTGGCTCAGGCGAAGCCGGGACCTGGCCCTTGCTGTCCTTCCCAGTTTGTTTAACACTTTTTGTGCGGCCCATTTTACAAACGTATTTTTCCATAGACCACCAGATTATAGCGGCTCAGTAGAGGTTTTGGGATTTGTCCTACCTATGGAGCTGTAGCTGGACCCACCGTGGCCAGTAGCCAAAAGGAGAGGGAAGAGGGCCTAATGTGTTTACTTAGCCGCTATAGCGTCTGAGGAGGTTCTCAGGAGCCAGGGGAGGTGGATAGAAGCAAAATTTCATGCCCTAGGGGGGCAGTGATGACATCAATGTCGGCCACAACTTCTGGATACTGATGGTTGTCTCCAAAGCACAGGGCCTCTGGCGTGGAGGGTCGCTCCTGAGTCCACTTGGGGGAATATGTCAGGTTGCACCACCTAGAGTAGGGCCCAGAAATCTGTAGTGGAGCAGTCCCTTTGGGGTAATACTGTAGGCAGGGGATTGATAGGAAGGCACCCCTCCCGTACCTGAAGAGCTGGCCTGTTCGCGGCCCAGCTCTGTAGAATCCCGCCAAAGTTGCTTCAGGTGCTGCTCACATCCTACCCGGCGTCCCTGTCAGGCAGCCGCCGGTGCTTCTGTGGTGGGTGCACTTGCGGGCTTATGATCTCCGCTGGTTGGGGCCCTACTGCGTGGTAGCTCTAGGTGAAGTTCACGGAGGGAGCTGGCCGCGTCTCTCCCCATCAGGTATCCGCTGTGGTGAGCGTTGTTGCGGGCTTATTATCCCTGCTGTTCAGGGCCCTGCTGCGTGGAGGCGCAAGGAGCGGATCGCGGAGGTAGGTGGCCACGTCTCTCCCGGCGGCACTGTCCGGTAGCTGTTGGCGGCGCTTCTGTGAGTGCCTCTGCGGGCGTGTTGTCCCCGCTGCTCAGGGTTGTGCTGCGCTGAGGAAGGCTAGCCACAGCTTCACTGCCGCTGCAGGTTGGCTGTCGCTCGCTGGGCACTTTTGCGGGCTTTTTAACTTCCCAGAGCTACGGCTCTCTCTGGGGTACGTGGCTGTCACGGAGCGGTCCGGCGAGTCCCTGGGGGTTCTCCATCCAGTACGGGCCGCTTTCGGGCTAATTTGACAGGTACAGAGTGTCCGGTTTGCCCCGATGTCCAGGAGCTCCCTCTCCTAGCGTCTAGGCATGATGGCGCCGAAACCGGAAGTCCGAGGATTCAGAATCTGATGAGTATTTTGACATTTGTCGTGTGGACGTACCCTAAGACTTTTCTGGCCTACCTCATCATTATGCCATATTCACATCCTTGCCATTCAGTATAATATCAATAATATACAATTATAAGTACTGAAGATACATATACAACAGTTAGGCTTATGTTGAATGTATATAATTTTATGTTCTGATTTTTGTTAGTTCTGGCCTGAATATAGATTATATAAATATGTATTTGTAACTGAAGAAATGCTGATGCATTCACATACAATTGTATTGTATGGGAAGACGCCGATAAAATTAAAAGCACCGGTGTATTATACAACATGTTGTATAACACACCGGTGCTGAAAGACGAGCGCAGAAAAGATGAGCTGTGGAGACTACAGCTCGTCTTTTCTATTCTAGTCTATGGGGCTGCACGAACGATCGTATTTTTGGTGCTTTTAAAATCCTAAAACCGCTGAAAATACGATTGTGAAACAGTGCAGTGGAGACATAGCCTAATTCTTCAACCTCCAGCTACACACAATACAGACATTCTTATCCTTTCAAGATGAAAATAGAGCTAGGCTCAGACTACATGTTACACATGATAAGGATTAGTTGTCCTTAATGTCCTGCTCCATGTGTACAGTATATCATTGATAGACATCATAGATTTTTTTACATTGGTTTTGTATTATTTCAGATTCCAATCCAATATTTATTGTAGATTCATGTAAGGACTCCCTAGCTATTCAACTAAATACATGTCTAATAAGCTATTATATAGGACATGTTAAGCATTACCACCTAGGGACAGCAATATAGTACATATATAGTTCTGATTGGTGGAGCATTTCTCTATCCATGAAAATACTGTTATCGGGGCTTCTTAAGACCCTCCTTAACCTTGTTGTGTGGTTTCCAAATTCATCAATAATCCATAATTAAGACATATGCATGTGAATGAAAAGAGATGCTGACACAGTTGTTAATGCAAATATTCTAGTTTGTTACAAGCAATACATGAGTTTATGTAACTTCTGTTTAAGGCTGATCATGTTTTTAATATATTAGTAAAACAATACGTCATTATACATCCTTTTGCATGGATTACATATTCTATTGGTCAAACAACTTAATTAAGCCTCCTCATAATTATCATACCATAGCCCACCCTGATAAGTTTATTGGTTACTGTCAATTACACTAACTCCTAACTTTATTATATATGTGATTGGTGGAGATCTATTCTCCAATCAGTTCAGAACCCTATATTTTAGTCTTATTTAAACACTTAGCTTAGATACAAACTGCAGTTAACTATTGCTTAATACTAAATTTCCTGTCAAAGGTCTGCAGACAGTCTGCTCTGAATCAGTTTCTGGGAATAAAGCCAAAAAATCTTAAATAGGGGAATTGAGTACAAAACAGGGAACTAACAAATAACCCTTAGTAACATAAGATATAACAGTATTAAGTGAGAACATCTATTCAGCAAAGCTGAAAGAAGCTAGAAGAAGTATATCAAGATGGAAGTTGAGTTGCAGCCATTTTGACTCCCTCAGGAATTGAAAGCTTGAACAATTAAGTAACTGCTCTTTGATAATAATTTCCATAATAATACTGGGCCACATTTATTATGGCAATTGTGCCAAAATTCTGTCGCAACTTGTGGGAAAATATCTGCAAAGCACTGTTGCTTCGCCAAAAGAGGGCATGGCATATGATGCTATGCTGTGCACCAACGTTTTCACTATCTAAGTATTAGACCCATACATAGTGTGGCTGATGGGTGATAAATGCACACAGATAACTGCCAGATCTCAGTTGACATGGAAGAGGAGGTCTTCAGATTGGTCTGTAGCCAATATACACAACCAACTATATCTTTTAGAATTGTTGGCTCCATTGCTTGGCTCAAACTGAGTGCTTGAGAGAACAGAGTGCTGAGCATTGGTGAGTGACTGCATATAGTTAGTAGCAAAGTTGTTTTATTTTTCTGTTGCAGGTTGTGTTTGAAGTACTGACACATTTTTATAAAAAGCACTTTTTCCCCTTCTGTTATAATCACCTGTGGTGTACTGGCAGGACCTTTTGCATAACATGACTGGGAGAGGGGTTAGGTTGTGTCAACAGGTATAAATTCCAGCAGCTGTGCTCTATAGAGCTGGCTCTATTGTTGGCTCCATTGCTTGGCTCAAACTGAGTGCTTGAGAGAACAGAGTGCTGAGTTAAAAAAAACGGAGTTAAAACAGGAGAGAAAAACTGGTAAGTAAACAAACCTACTTTATTTAATACTTCAATCTAATTAATTTTTTTTTTCTCTTCATTGCTGTTGCACTGGGATAATGGGCAGCTTCACTGGCAATTTCCAGCAGTACACAATCTGCCATATGTATGCACTACTGGAGGAAGTGGTCCAGGGTGAATACCGCTGTAGCAGATGTGAGCATGTTGCTACTCTGGTAGCTCGCATTTTAGACCTAGAGGAGCAAAATGTGACACTGAGGGTGATTGACAATGAAGAGAAGAGTTTGCTTCTCTTGGAGCAATCAGTTAGTGGGCTAAATGTTGAGGGTGGAGTATTGGATCAGTAGGAGGAGCCATGTAGCTGGGTTAATGTAGACAGGGGCGGTCTAGGGGTACCAGAAAAAGGAAGGCCACTTCTTCTCCTGAGATTCCTAGCAAAATTGCCAAGTGATGATGCTGGGTAATCAGTCTCAGAAATGGCAGTCCTAGTAGACACTGCTCTTCCTTGCAGCTGGAAGAGCAGCTCAAATAGTAGTAGGGGGATGGGAATGCAGGTAAGAAAAGACAGTTAGTAGTTGTAGGGGATTCTATAATCAGGAAGATTGATAGAATAATTTGTCGCTACGACCGCCTCAACCGAATGATTTGCTGTCTCCCTGGTGCCAGTGTTCGGCATGTGGTGGACCAGGTGGATACATTACTGGGAGGGGCTGGCAATGACCCTGGTTGTGGTCCATGTTGGAACAATGACAGAATACAGGGTAGGTGGGGGATCCTAAAGAAAATTTTTTAAAGAAACTAGGCTCAAAGATGAAGGAAGGACCTCCAGGTTGTGTTCTCCGGAATATGCCGGTGCCATGCGTTACTCAGGAAAGACAGCGGGAGCTCAGGGAGTTAAATGCATGGCTGAAGTCTTGGTGTAGGACAGAGGGGTTTGGGTTCTTAGAGCACTGGGCTGATTTTTCATATTTTTCATTGGGGTACAATCTGTTTTCTACAGATAAATTGCACCTGAATGGAAGGGGGTCTGCTGTGCTGTGGGAAAGAAATCTAGAAGGGTGCGGGAGTATTTAAACTAGGGATGAGGAGGGAGGACAATATAGAAAATGAAGGGGTAGATAGGTTAGAGAGTAGGCAGACTATATCGGTGAGTGGGGAAGGTGGAGTAGACCAGTGGATAAGGAGATCCATGTGTTGCAAACCAGCATTGAAGATATAGGTACTCACAATATCTCATGTAATCACATGCCATCTACTAACCGTGTAACTAATAATCACATGCTGTTTACTAAAGGTATAATGTATAATCCCATGCCATCATCTGAAAGGGTAATGTATAATCCCATGCCATCTACTGAAGGAGAGATGTTTAATTGAATGCCGACATCTGAACAGGTAACGTTTAATAGCATGCTGTCTACTGATCAGGTAATGTATGATCCCATGCCGTCTAATGAACATGTTAGATACAATCCCAAACCGTTGACGGAAAGTGTAAAACTGGAAGGGAACGTAAAATGTCTATTCACAAATGCTAGAAGTCTTGCAACCAAAATGGGGAACTTGAGGCACTAGTTGTAGAGGAGCTGATTGATGTGGTAGGTATTGCTGAAACATGGCTGGACTCCTCGCATGATTGGGGGTCCCAAACTTCAAGCTTTATATTTATTTAGGAAAGACAGAAGCGAAAGGAGGGGAGAAGGAGTGTGTTTGTATGCAAGGAGTGACATGAAGGCAAATGTGAAAGAGGTAATAGAGGACGGAGTAGCTAATGATGTGGAAACATTGTAGGTGGAAAAACTAGTGGGGGTTTAAAGCAGAAATTTAATTTTTGGTGTAATTCTATAGACCTCCGAACATTTACTGGGAAAGAGGGAACAGGAGCAAATAAATGGTGGGGGACACAGGCAGGTACAATGATAATAATGGGGGACTTTAATTACTCAGGCATTGACTGGGGTCACGGTTCTCATCAATGAAAAAAGGAAGAAAGTTCTCAGTCTGTTAGAGGATAATATTTTGAGGCTTTATGGAGGAACCCACTAGAAGTGATTGCTCCCGTTTGGGTCTGGACTTTCTAACAAAGCAAAACTTGTTGGAGCCGTCAACGGTTTCGAACTCTAGGTAACAGTGATCACAATATTTAATTTTAGCTTAAACTGGAAAAAAGAAAAACAGAGCGGGAGGGCAAAAACCTTTAATTTTAAAAGGGGCAAAATTTTCCTTATTGAGGGACGCAATACAGGACATACTGGGAGCAGCTGTTAGCAAATAGTGATATAGAAGCCACATTTAGAAAGCTTTAAATATACTTTGGGGTAATTTATTGCAAAATATATTCCTAAAAAACTAAACTAAAACCAACATGGCTTCTACCTTCTGTTAAGAGGGCAATAAACAATAAAAAATGCATTTAAAAATATAAATTTAGAGGGTCGGCATTCAGCCTTTGAAAAATTTCAGACTTAAATAATCTGTAAAAAAGTGATTTAAAAACAGCGAGAATTAAAATGAAAGGAAGGTGGCCCAAGACAGCAAGACTAAACCCCAAAAATTCTTTAAGCAATAAATGCCAAAACCAAAGTCGAGCAATAGAACCCTTAAAAACCTGTGATGGGGTGCTGGGCACTGGAGACCAGGGAAGGCAGAGGTACTTAAATAGTTCTCAGCTCAGTATATCTTCAATGAGAAAATAGTTGAGGGGGTGGCAAGTGCAGATGTAAGTGGGTTCGGTAAATGTAATACATCATTTGCTATATTTTTAATTGGCTCAGTGATAAAAGTCAAAATCAAGTAAATAAAAGAATGTGAACAAGGCTCTGGCCTGATTGGCATTACACCCAAGAGTTTTAAGAGTCAGCCGGTTATTCTTACTCCTGTACTGTATTAGGGGATTCCTGGTGACTGGTATAGTACCAGGAGACTGGCGCAAGGCAAATGTGCTCCCATCTCAAAAAGGCTCCAAGTCTTACCGGTAATTATAGACATTAGTTTAAAATTGTTGTGGAAAAATTTGAGGGGGTCATAAGGGATAATACTAGTTATGTGGACAAATACAAAATTATTAGTGATTGCCAAAGGATTTACTAAGGACAGAAGCTGTCAGACCAATCGATCTGTTTTATGAAGAGGGAGTAGAAAATCGGAAAAGCGGGGCAGCTGTGGGTATCATGTTTTAGACTTTGCAAAGGCATTTGACACTTTTCCCGCAGAAGGTTTGTAGGTAAATTAGAATCCATTGGGTTAGAGATATCAGGTGTAATGGATTAAAACTGCTGTTGGATCGTACTCATAGAAGTGGTGGTAATGACTCCTACTTTTGAGTGGTCCCCATTTGAGTGTGTGCCCAGGGGTCAGTATTGGGTCCTCTTTTATTTAATTTAAAAAATAGTGGAAGGGATCAAAAAGCACAGTTTCAAGTTTTGCAGATAACACCAAGATATGCAGGGTATTGCAATCTATGGAAGATGCTCACAAATTGCAAGCAGATCTGGACACATGAGACTTGAGATCCACTTGGGAAAAGGGGTTTTAATGTGGATTAAATGTAAAGGTTCTGCATCTGGGTAGAAAAATCTAAGGCAAACATATGTCCTGGGGAAAAAAAACTTGGAGAATCGCTTTTGAGAAAGATCTGGGCGTTCTTGTAGATCATAACAAAGAAAATGCAATGTCATCAGCTGCCTCTAGGGCAAGAAGATATTGCGTGTATAAAAGAGGCATGGACTCGTGGGGAAAAGATGTAATCTACACTGTACAAAGCATTTGTGCGACCCTCACTTAGAATATGCTGTTCAGTTCTGGCCCCGTTTATGAAAAAGATTTATGGAGCTAGAGAGGCACAAAGACGAAACAACCAAAATTATTTAAAGGGGAAGGGAGCATCTTTTTTATGAGGAGAGGTTAGTAGAATTTAACTTATTTAGTCTTGGAGAAAAAACGGCTTCGGGGGGAAGATTATTTTATAATAAATATATAAATGGGTCCCTACAAAAAGTATGGGGAAAAATTATTTTGAGTGAGCCCCCTCAAAGACAAGGGGACATTCCTTCGACTAGAGAAAAAAGGATTCAACCCAGAGGAGAAAGCGTTCTTCATTAAAAAACTGTGATCTGTGGAATAGCCTGCCTGAAAGGGGTTGATCACAGAACTGTAGAGAGTTCAAGAAAGGTTGATACCTGCCGAAACTAAAGAATTTCATCGTACGTAGCATAAAAATTTGGATCAGGCTGTGGAGGCTCTAGGACGAGATAGGGTATCCATGGAGGGGATTGTTCTTGCCTTGTGGGTTTCAGGGCATTAACGTGGTGGGCTGGGCTTAATTGTCTGTTCTCTCCCCTCATCCACATTTTTTCCAAACCCCTTTGGTTGAAATTGATGGGCCGTTTCTTTTTCACGTACTAACTTGGGTTTGTATGGTTGAAAAAAGACAGGTCCATCAATTTCATTCAAGGGTGGGGAAAAACTTGATGGACACGTGTCTTTTTTCAACTGTACTAACTATGGTTAGTATGGTTGAAAAAGACACGTGTCCATCAAGTTCAACCAAGGGTGGGAAAAAATGTGGGTGAAGGGAGAGAGACAAGGACATTAAGCCCAGCCTCACCACTGGTTAATGCCCTGAAACCCACAAGGCAAGAACCAATCTGCTCCAGTGGAGACCCTATCTCTGACCCCAGAGCCTCCACCAGCCAGGATCCAGAATTTTATATAGCTACGTACGGACTAATATTCTTTAGTTCCAGGCAGATATCTGAGCCTTTCTTGAAACTCTCTACAGTTCCTGCTGTGACTAGCTCCTCAGGCAGGCTATGACACAGATTCACAGTTCTTACAGTGAAGAACGCTCTTCTCCTCTGGAGATTGAATCCTTTTTTCTCTAGTCGAAGGGAATGTCCCCTTGTCTTTTGAGGGGGCTTCACTCAAAATAATTTTTCCCCTATGTAGCTATGTAACACTTCAGGTAAAGGGCTCTTAGCCCTGCATGAGGCTACAACCTTGCCAGTTCATGACTCATACAACAACATTCCAGAACCCTTTTAGACTAAGGCCACACAGTATAGGACAAAAAAACGTCGGAAAGTCAGTGGCATTTTGTACTTTGCAGGGCCGCGGTTTTTGTCACTGATTTGTGCAAAAAACATGGTCAGTTTTAGTTTTTCTGTCTGTCCGTACAATTGAATGTACAGGAAACCGGTAGCAAACTGAAAAACCGGAGGAATATGCAACATGTTGCATGTTGCCAGATTTTCAATGTGCTGGTTATAAACCTGTGCTGTATAGACTACAGCATGGGTTTTTCATTCTCGACAGTTTCAAAATACTGAAATCAAGGGCTGTATTTTCAGCTCATGCTGCCCTAGGCACAGAGCCTAAATACACCCCCATTAAAGTCACATTCAGGAGAGGGTCCAACAGTCCTGTAGCTAAAAAAGGACAAAGCCACACAGCTGACAATGGTTGCACAAATTTGCCAGTGATAATGTTTCACTGGCAGACTCATGTGGCAATTGGCAGCTGTGTGGCAGTTTCCTCCAAAGGCAGCCACTGACCCTACCCGTACAGTCACCAATTTTCATTATGGTTCATTAATTCCTGAGCCATAGTAATGAAAATTGGTTACTAAAGTAAATAAATTCATTCCAGGTCCCCAAGGCTAACTGTAAAGACTTTCCTGAGAGTAGTATTAGCATCACCCTAACAACCCACCACCACCACCACCACCACCACACTCTCACTGAAATGTGGTGGTCAGTGTCAGTGTCTGCTTGCCAATGAATTTGTACAGGTCTGTGTTGCTGAAATATTCCTGATAGTCACACTGTCAGAAAGTATACTTTGAGTTTTAGGATCAGGTCAGGATCATCAAGATATGTTGTGGTATACCACTCAGAAGTGACAGAGTTTTCAGGAAGAAAAGGTTTATTCATCCACTGGGAGCATTAACGCTTTTTATCAAACTTCAAGAAAAATTTCCACTGAAGAGAAAGGCTTATATATATTTTTTATTCATTATTACACAACATATTATTACTTTGATTGGCTAGGTAACATCAATTAATATATACTACCAAATACAAATTTGCAGCCACAGATTGTAATTTTTAAAAGGGTTTTTTCGCTACAAAGATCATACCTGTAATGATGGGGACAATAAAAATAAGCACTTTTGCAATTGGTTTGTATTACCTGAATCATTTAGTATAGCAGCTATGAGCTAATATGTCAGTATATTTGTCGTTTCACTTTTGTTTTCCACCACTCAGAGGGGAGTAAGCACAGAGTGCAGGCAGCCAATTACAGCACAGGGGGCATTTCCCATCCAGGGGCCATGTCCTAACAGGCTGAATGGCATATCAGTCAGCCAATCACAGTCCCATCCAGCTGCTGCAGAAATAGCTATAGATGCAAGATAAACTCATATCTGCTATACTAAGTGACTTAGGTAAGGCAAAACAATTGCAAAAGTGCTTATTTTTACTGTCCCCATCATTTCAGATATGATCTTTGTAGCGAGAAAACCCCTTTGAGGCTACAGCCACTTTGAACTGACAAATTACGGTTCGAAATTCTGATGTCTATGGGGATCATTGACAGTTGGTTTTCATATGGTTTTCAAATCTGAAAACTGTGTGAAAAACCGACTGGAAAATCTTGCTGAGTGGACATGCCCTAATGGTCTTTTCATGTTCAACACAAACATTTGTCCTGTTTACGATTCCTTTTAGGCAATTTTACTTGGATAAATCCCCCTTCCCTTAGAATCTTCCCCATAATCTATTATTTGAATGAAAACATTTTATTATTTCTTTACTTCATGTCAATCCTTCAGAAAGTCACTAAGTAATAGGTTGGAGTTTATATCCACCTGTACATCAAAAAGCAATGTCCATGTTCATTAGATAACAATTTTCACTGATCTTACACAATTTTAAGGTGCTGATTCCAAATATGAAGTCAGAATCGATGTATCATGTCAGAATTCTCTACAAATATGAAATGTTTGTTTACACGTTGTTAAGTTTAACATGAAGAATGGCCGTTCTAAGTGTGGGTGAATTAAAACCAGATATCACCATTATGCAGCTCCATGAATTCCTCCCTTCCTTCTGATCTAATCAACCCTCTTTTTCATTCACAGGTATGTATCTTACCTACAACTCCCATCCGGCCATCACTGTGTGTTATCAATGCTGTGTATGTATCTGACCTACAACTCCCATCTGGCCATCACTTTGTGTTTTCATTGCTGTGTATTGCTGTGTATGTATCTGACCTACCACTCCCATCCGGCCATCTCTGTGTGTTTTCAATGCTGCATATGTATCTGACCTACAATTCCCATCCGGCCGTCACTGTGTGTTATGAATGCTGTGTATGTATCTGACCTACAACTCCCATCCGGCCATCTCTGTGTGTTTTCAATGCTGCATATGTATCTGACCTACAATTCCCATCCGGCCGTCACTGTGTGTTATGAATGCTGTGTATGTATCTGACCTACAACTCCCATCCGGCCATCTCTTTGTGTTTTCAGTGCTGTGTATGTATCTGACCTACACTGTCACCCTTGCTTTTTCCTTTGCTGTGTATCTTTAGTATTTTTATAATTTGCTATCACAATGCCACCTCCCCTACCCCATCCCCTGCTGTGTGGAGCCAATGTAGTTCATCTTGTCATCTCATTTCTTTTTCTCCCCCACTTTGCTAATTAGATGACTCAACCCCTCCCATTTCTTGTGATTGTCTGATCAGGAGGACTTCAGTCTGTATAAATCCATGCTTAGTGATCGCCTGTGACATGGTCGCCGTGGCCTTGTTCAAAGTGTGGCCGTTCTAAGTGTGGATGAATTAAAACCAGAATTAAACCATGACTGAACAAGGATTGCAAGGTAACAGCTACTCATATTCTTTTCCACTAATAGCTTGCTAACCTATCTAACACTATGCTTTTACTTCCCTTCTTTATTTCAAACGCGATACTAATCGCCAATCCCCAAACCCCTTCGCTGGACAATGAGTTCTATATCTCTCCATGCATTCTTCCCTCTCATCTGTCTGCTGCCACCAACCTCTTCCCCACTATCAATGTCTTCCGCACCAAACAGACCCAACCAAACTACAGTCTATCCTACTTCGACCTGCTCACCCTCTCTTTGCTCCTCCTGGCTGCTGGGGACATTTCTCCTAACACAGGGCCTCCTCAGCACATTCCCACCATTGTCGCTACCTTTCCTAACAGATTCAACACTAATTATAATTATTAGGGACAGGTTCCCGACTGAGCCGTCCTTATTAGGACAAGGGCCCCACTTTTTGACAGGCAGGGCTTTGGTTAGTTATCTATCAGGGACTGTGCAGGGATAGTAATTACACTCTTGTGTTTACTCCCTTCCAACTTTCTGGTATATATTCCTACCTATTACTATTGTACCCGGTAGGATTTTGTATTTCTGTTTTATTATTGTTTTTTTTAAAATCTTGGATCAGTTACATTTCGTTTTCTTGGCTATGCAGTATTTGTCTACCTTTTTATTGTTTGCACTTGGACTGTATTTTTTTTAAATGTAGTCCTCCAAAGTATATTTAATAGTAGGTAAGATTGACGGACCACTTTGGATACCCTTTTTTCCTACGTTTGTTGATAACATAGGTTTTGTACAAGCGTCAATTTTGAGAATCAATAAGTAGTTCATTCTTTATATTATTTTTCTCAATTCTAAATTTCACCTTAACTGGTCTTTTTTTAATTGACTAATGTTTAGTCTATGCTCAGCTATCCCATAAGCACAAGAAGCATGGAAATTTTGTATACATCCTTGTTGTCCAAGAATTATCTACATAACCTTTAGGTCCCCACACAAACTCCAGCAGTTGTTAATGTATTTTATTTTTGTTAGATACCATCCTTTGCCTAATTCATCTGATTTGAAACGGCTATTTATGGCTAACTCTTTGATTCAGTCTGCAGAACTTCATTTTGTTCTTCGCTAGATAAAGCCATTGAAGAAGACCATACTTATGAGTACCTTCACCTAAAACTTTATACTATATCTCATTCATTTCCAATGTCAATAATCTGAAATTGAAGCAGGCTTAATTATGCAGTTACCAAAAACAAGACCAGAATTTTATGTGAAAACCAATCCTGACTAGGATAAACAAATGCAATATTTGGATTCAGCACACCAAAAATTTCAAAGAGCAGGTGTTATCCTGCAGTCACCAAAATTGATATAGACCGGCCTTATCTCTTGACAAAACATCTTTTAGCCCCCAATGAACTCCCTCCAATTTAAAAGAGGACATCGCTGAAAGAACATCTAGCTCTGATAAACTGTTGATCATTAATCCACATACAGGGACAGTGACAGACACAGATTGATATATTTACCCTCCTTGATGTTGGGCTCCTTTATATGTTCAAGAGCTACCAAACTGGCTCATGACAGAATTCAGCAGCATGATATTGTGGGCACTGGACAGCACATGTGGCAGTGCTTGGACCTGAAGAGTCACCCAGGAGTGAGGATGGTAAGTGTAATTAATTGTTATCACTTGGATTATTTTAATGAATAATTAATGGTCACTAAAAAATAGTGCAGTGGCAGATAATGGGTGGTCATGGCCCTCCTGTGAGCGTTAAGTTGTGGGTAGTCTTCTGATATGGATATTAACTCTCTCATAAATTATATTGTTCCATAATACAGGGTTAAAGTTTGCAGTTTTTCTAATGATCAGTATTTTTCCATGAAGCTTCTGTGTCCTTGTAGTTGCGCAGCAGAACCACTGACCTTTAGATATTACAAAAATGATTATGTCATGCAAACTAACGTGTACTAACCAGAGCTTAAGAATAATTGGAGGTGTGTTTTTAGTACTAATGAGCTGACCAATAAATGATGCTTATTAATCATTATTTATGAGGTGATTGCTATAATACATGAATAATAATCAAAGGTGTTGCTTAAATGATGATTATACTGTATTGTCCAATAAAGATATATCTGTTTTGCATGACGATACTCCTACCACTGAAAGCTTATAAAACCGCTCACCAAACTTTTAATAAAGAAGAAATGATGCACATGCATTTTGGAAATGTCTCTTGCTCTTTCGACGATGTATGTGCACATACACTCTTGAGTTAATTCATAATTTGAACACCACACAAACAAAGTTGGGAGATATTTTAGTCTCCCATATCACACCCAAACTACCTATTTTATAATCCTCCGTTGTAAGGTGCAGTCAGAGGTGTCTGGCAATTGCTTTTCTTTCTTTTTTTATTTAAATAGGGCTATGAGAATGGAGAAGTTTATCAGCCAAACATGTGTAGCCAACTGTGTAGTACTTAAGGCACTTACGCTACTTTCTGTAGAAATGGTTTGTTTCACAGAGAATGTTGTTCCAGGTAATGTGGCAGTTGCTATAGAAGTCTCTGTTACTATATAAAGGTATATAAACTTATCTTGAGAAAGGGGGAGGACCCGGAAACATTGCAGAGCAATTGTGCACACATCACAGACCAGCTGACATCGCAGCATTACCTATCACGCCGGACAAGCTGTGCAGACTACCGGATGGAGTGAGGCTAACCGCTGAGAAGAGATCGCTGATAAGAGTGTTTTAGGTCTGAAGCCTGAATGCTGGAATATCATATGGATTACTCCAGGCTTGGAGAATCAAAGTAACCGCAAGTGTTGTTTCATATTTCTATCGTAAAGCCACTTACGCTTTTGCTACTTTGCATTATCCACCACAGCGTCTCTCATTACGCCGGATAAGTTTTGCAGACTGCCGGACAGAGCAGTGTTAACTGCTGGGAAAGAGCGCTCTAGGTTTGAAGCCTGAACGCTGAAATATCATATGAATTACTCCAGGATTGGAGATATAAAAACCGCAAGTGTTGTTTAAATAAGTCTATCTATAAGTAACTGATGTTGTGCTACTTTGCATTACATGTTGTTTTAAAGTTTGTTACTAATTAAATGAGAAACCTTTTATGGATAAATCATCCTAGTTTCATTTGGGAGTATACCTTTATATAGTGACTGAACACGGGCCTATGAGGAAAGGGCCCATATATACACTCCTGTACATGCGGTATATATAAATACAAATATAAATATAAAGAGAGGTCATTCTGCGATATTACATAGAAGTCTCTGTTGGCATACATGTAGATCTTATTTCACCTGTTGTCATCTTCAGTGTGGTAAATAAACTAGTAAGCTCCCTTGGAGTGCTAGCAATTGTAGTTGCCTTTGGTGTAGAAGTTGGTATCCTAGTGCTGATAGTCAGTGTTGTAGTCTTTGGAGCTACTGTAGATGCTTCAGATGTCATTTCAGGATGTGTTCTATAAGCAGTTGATGCCGCTTGAAGATTGCCTGTTGTCTTCATGTTTGTAGTTGCCTTTTGAAGAGTTGTATACTTAGTACTGATGGGGGGTAAAGATGTTGTTTCTTGCAGTGTTGTTACTTTTACTGTAGTGGGATGGGCGGTTGTAAGCTTTGTGGTTACCATGGGTGTTGTAGCTTGAGTTGTGACTACATTCGTAGTCTGCAGTAAGGTTGTTTTTTGAGGTGTCGTCATTTTTATAGTTGTAGTAGGTTGTGGGGTTGTATATTCTATAGATGCCACATTAGTTGTCATTTGAGGTGTTGTGACCACTTTAGTTGTTGTTTTTATAAAAGTTGTTTCCTAAGAATCATAATGTCTGGAGTTGTAAGCTTAGTTTTAAGTAGTTGACAAATGAGTTGTAGTTGGCAAAAGAGTGGATTAAGAAGTTGTTAAGCAAATTAATTCATCAAGCTTTAAAGAGAAAATAACTTGTCCTTTCAATTTGTCTGGTGAGTCACACAATATTTTATCAATGTCTTTTGCTGTTGCTTTGTTAGCATTTAACCAGATGTGAAAATCATGAATGTTACAGTCACAAGCCCAAGGATTATCCTTTAAATATATACTAGTAAGTTTAGGCAGTGACTCGATTGGTTTAACATCTATGCCGGTGAACTTGTTGTTATTAAGTCTGAGTGTCTTTAAAACTTGGAGGTTTGAGAACACATCATCTTGTAGGCTGCTAAGATAATTATCTCCCACATTGAGTTCTGTTAACTTGCCAAGATCAGAAAACATTTCCTTGTTTAGCACAGTGATCTGGTTCGGAGAAATCACCAACTTTCTCAAAGATTTGAAGTTCTTAAATGCAGTAACTGGAATATCAGTGATTTCATTCTGGCTCAGATCAAGTTCTGTAACCATAATGCCATCAGTTATTTCATCAGGGAGTTTCTTCAGTTTATTTCCAATCATTTTGAGCTGCTTTATTTTATTTAGCCAAAAAAGCATTTGTTCTGGAAGCTCTTCTAACAGGTTTCCTTCAAAATACAATATTTCAAGAATTTTTGATTTAGGTAAAAAAAATTTGGGCCATACTTTGTTTGTTAGAATTTATATTGAATTCATTCAGTTTTTGGTTACTGTCCACCAATCCTTGAGGAAGTTCCATGATCTTATTTTCATAGAGACGAAGGATTCTTAGCTTGGATAATTTACTGAATATATCCTCAGGTAACAGAGTCAGTTTATTTCTTGCTAGATGCAGCACTTCTAGTTTTTCAAGTGCATTGAAAATACCTGGAGGTAAAGAAGGTAAGTCATTGACGTTTATGTACAACTCTTCTAAATTGTGCAGGTCATCGAAAATGCCTGGATCCACAGAACTAATGTTGTTGTATTTAAGAATCAACTTTTTCAGACTGCTAAGACTGCTAAAGACTCCAGCTTTAAGGTCATATAAATTGGCATTGCCAGAAATCTCAAGTTCAACGAGGTTTTGTAGATTATCAAAAGCACCAACTTCTACTGAGCTAATTTCATTATTTATGAAGAATATTTTTCCCAGCTGAGTCATGTGTTGGAATGCATCTTTTTGGATGGTTGCAATTCCCGTGTGAACTAAGAAAATCTCGGTTGTTTGCTTGTTAATGAATCTAGGGATGCCAGCGATGGTTTCCATCATCGAACACTTCCTGGTTATATTTGGGGCATCCATACTCAGTTTTACAAGTATAAGGAGAAGTAAAGTCAATAGCTCCAAGCAAAGCCACAAGATGGAAAATGAAATGCATTTTATTTCTATAAAAAGAGAAAAAGAAAAGAAAGGGATTAGACCCTGGTTGGGAGCAAACATCACATAAACATTACACTGCTGAACAATCCTAAACATTCACATTAAAATGTAAGAAAAAATTCATGTCACATGTGGATATCATAACAGTGTTTGATGTAGATGTCACATATTGCACTGTGTTTCCACAATAGATATGGCATGCTGCAGATTTTCTAATCTGCAGCAAGTCTGCAATCAGAGTGTATGGAGAACAAAAAAATCCAAATCTTCAGTTTGGAGGAAGGTCACACAGTCTGTATTGTATCAATGTATAGACAGAGAGGAGAGTACACAAAACAGCCTATCATGCGGTGGGGTAGGGGTTGCACTGTACTGTATAAAGGGAGTACCTTTGGCCTGTAGGGGTGGGTCACTAGTGAATTGAATGGCTTAGCCCGACCCACATGTCACTGGATTGTCTATGCAGTGTTAGGTGGTTGGGCATAAAGATATACAATGACCTTCCTTGCTGGGTCATCTACTTTCTGGTGCGTTGCAGTGCTTACCTGTGTGTGCTGCAAAACGCCTGCTGTTGAAATTATGCACTGGCCAGTGCATACTTTCAACAGCACTACAGCGTGGCCTCCTGTTCACTTTCATTTTCCCAGTGTGTCGGGGAATATGCTGGCTTATCATAGCACTCAAGTGCTATGCATTTAGGCGCAGAAGTACGCCCCGCAAATACGTCATGTGAGCATACCCTCAGGAGTGTTTGTTAAAATAAATAAATACATAAATAAGTGAGAAAAGGGGTGTGGAAAATTAGTGTTTTACTTTATATTCAGGGACCTTAGCTCTTCTTCTGTAGTACGTTCGAAATCTCAGCTGAAAGTGATATAATCAATTGGGAATTTTCTTAGGGCTTGTTCACACGGCATTTTTGGATCTGTTTTGGGTCCGAAAATTGTATCTAAAAACGCATTGTCGATCAGTCCCTAAACGGATTCAACACATATCCAACATGCAGTGCGTGTTTGGATGTGTGTTGGATGCAGCAGGATTGCACCCTATAGTTTATTATAGTGCACCTGCTGCATCTTTCAGACCAAGAATTGACATGACAATTCTTGAAACAGATCTGAAAGACGGATCCAAAAGACAAGTGAGATACACATCGGCGATCACTCATGTGAACGCTGATGCGTGTCTCATATTAAAAGCAATGTAAATCACATTGCTATTTGTTAGCTGCATGTTTGGGTCTGAAAGACGGATCCAAACACACATGTAAAAGTGTATGTTCACATGGACCCAACACGCCATGTGAACATACCCTCAGGGTGTCTTATAAATCCGGGTTCAGGATATGGCCATTCAACCCTGTGGATCTGTTTAACACTATTGCTTACCACTGGTGTTCATCATGTTAATACTAAATAAAGCTGTGGCCAACCACACCATCTTTAGTCCTTACATATACAGGATTTCGAGTTAAGGTTGTAGGGTTAATTTGAAGGGTTAAGTATGTGCTCCAGACTGTGCATCATTTTAAAAAAAGAAAGAGCTGGGGTGGTGAGTGGGGAGGCGGAAGTCAGATACTTTTCAGCATCTGTGTCAGTCAGCACAGAGGAGAAGAGATCACTCTTGGCCTGGAAGAAGAAAATCAGTAAAGGAATGAAGCTGAGCTAATACATGAGAGCTAGTGAGGGCAGTAGAATCCTGGACATCGGCCTCACATTTGGCATGTATTACAAGGAGGACAGGCTTAAAGGAGTTTTATCGTTTGAACTGTTCGTGCTCTTCAGCTAATTCTCTGAGATTGAGTTTGAAATCCAGGGGCGAGTCTCTTCTCTCAGCAGGCGTGTCTCTCCTCACTGAAGAACTGTGACATCATCATTTTGTATGAAGCAGGGGATACAGAAGGTTGTCTGGATATAACAGCTCTGTAGCCTCCTGCATGCTTCTTATGTCTGCAGCCTTCAGGCTCCACAAGCTCCTTGCTGTGCTATATGCAGTTATACACACAGCCTGAACTGATGAGACATGTGAGGAGTGTACACTGCCCCCTCCCTCCTCCCCTTCTGTTACCAGACAGGAGACTGTATGACTGTGCTATATGCACTTATACACACAGATGAGACATGTGAGGAGCATACACTGCCCCTTCCTCCTCCCCTTCTGTTACCAGACAGGAGACTGTATGACTGTGGTATATGCAGTTATACACACAGCCTGAACTGATGAGACATTGAGGAGTGTACACTGCCCTCCCCTTTCCTCTCTGTTACCAGGCAGCAGAATGGGTTATATGGAGCAATGCACACTGTCCTCCCTCTCTTCCTCTCCCCCTGTTAACTGGCAGGAGACTCTATAATACTGTGTTATATGAGGGGATCTGTGACTTAAACAGCCAGTAATTGCCCAGATCATTCACCCTAGAGCTGGGAGATGGGTCTAGAGACAGCAGCCCTTTGTTTCACTATTGATTTTAACAGCTCAGAGGGGAGAAAACACAGAGTGTGCAGGCACCCAATCACAGCACAGGGGCATTTCCTGTCTGGGGGCTTATCCCAACGGGCTGAATGAAATGTAAGCCAGCCAATCACAGTGCAGGGGCATGTTTAGGGGAGCAGGATCCGGCCAGGGCGCGTGTCCTGACCAGCAGAAACAGAATACAGATTTATAGAAACGCTCATATCTGCTAAACCAAGTGACAGAGGTAATGCAACCCAATTACAAAAGTGCTTACTTTTACTGTCCACATAATCTGAGACATGATCTTTGTAGTGATAAAACCCCTATGAATTGGAAAAGTCTGTAACTAAGCCCAGATTGAAAACCACATATGAACAGGTGTAAAAATGAGTAAATGAATTAAGATAACATCTTGACAATGAGTGCATCTTTTGTAATATTCAGTGTATCACTTATGTAAGTAAAAATCCGTAACCTCTAGCATGAGCTTGTTAATTACATTATACTGGAATACTTAGCCATTACTTATTCACAGGTACCTGTATACTACTGGTTTGTTCTAATTGAATTTTACAAGCAAAAGCTCCAGGCTGATTCCATGGTAATGTCACAAGTACAAGGGGTATCTCCTCTTAAACAATGAGACCAGCAGGCTTGCAATGTTGCAATGTATAACAAAATCAGTTGCAACTGAAGAGCTGCTGTGTATTATAGCGATCGTGTAACCAGTGATGCAATGCGCTTTGTGTAAAATACATCAAGGTGCTTCAACTACCTGAGGCATCTTACATCACGATGTGGGGAGGGGTTGATTTTATTAAAATGACAAGAAAACAGAAGGGGTAAGGAAAGGGTGTGTCCTTTATAACAGTAATTTCATTCAACATTATCTTAATGTAAGTATAACTACAGTACATGCTAAAATTGCAGTCCTACTTTTTGGATAATCCTGTTTGTGGATATTGAGATGGACACCATTAAACCAGGTATGTGACATAAACCCCTTAACAATCTATGGTGAACATGTATGTGATCAGCGGAATGTAGTTCTCATAAAATGCCATGATTGTACCACAGTATGATTGCACCTCACAGTTGATTTACTTGTACAATCACCAGTGGGTGCATGGCTATGAGTTAAATACTAACACAGGAAGATTGGGCATTGGCTGTAGCTGGAGGCCGGTCAGGTCTTGACATCTGAAGGCTGGTATTTTGAGCTCTTTATCAGCTTCTATGCACCTCTCCTCCTGCCCTTTTGTTTCTGTCCTTTGGACTGGATGGAGCCGGACCATGACTGTTGCATAACAAGAGCCATGTTTTACATTTTTTTGTCAACAAAGACATATAATTATGCCCCGCAATTACGCCATGTGGACCGGGGGGGGGGGGGGGGCGGGAGCGGGGGAGGAGCGGGGGGCCGACACCTCGCCGGCCCATAGACTTGCATTACCAGCGGCGTATATACGCCGCTAGTAATTCACATGTCACTTATCTCCCCCCTCGGCGTATTCGCCAAGCAGGGAGAGGAGACGTAATCCATAGTTCTCTATGAGAACTGTGGATTACCGTAATGACTGAGACATATTCCAGCCGTAATTCGCGCACTAAGGTGCGTAATTACAGACTGAAATACGTCCAATTTTAAGCCATGTGAACATAGCCTTAGTGTTTTTTGATTCAAAAAAGTTTTATTTTTAATGTAATTTTGTGGTAAATATAACTTATTGATTAACTTTAGATAAATAGAGAGAAAAGGGAATGTATTTTTTTTTACATTTATTATTACATTTTTTTTTTACTAATGACTTTAAGACCCATTAGGGGACTTAAACATTCGATTGATTGCTTGATCCTTTATTATGCCTGTTATTATAAATCTGACAGGGATCCTATTAAGCCCTGCCTGTTGTAACGCTTAATATACATACACTTAAGGCAAACCTGGGGAAACTTAGGGTTAGGCTTCCAGCTGCTATGAAAACACATTGACACTCTGTGTCACATCCTGGCCATTACAGTGGGAGCCCAGTTGGCATTAGATAACCAAATGGCAGGTAATCATATTTCTCAATGAGATCTATGAATTACCGTATTTGCAGCACAATAACGCAACAAATTACTCCCCACAAATGCGCCATGTGAGCATACCCTAACAAAGGAAACGAATAACTTGTTTACTTTAGAGAAGAGAGCTTCAGAGCTCATAGATAAGATCTCCTGCTCTCATGTCAGTGCAATTATAAGAACTATGAATGCTGATCTGATATGTTAATCATAGAACCATCCACAGCCTAACAAGGAAGAGACAGGAAGCATGAATGTAAAACTTGTTGTTGCTCTGAAACAGCATGGTGAGACAACCCCTTTAAGGCACACGGCCTTACAATTACGGCTTAGCAGATGCCGGAAGTAGCATTTTGGCACAAGCAGCACAATGATGTCACGTCACACTTGTGGGACACAAACTGGAAGAGTGTTCACAGTGGGAACAGGGAGAGGTATTATTTTTTCCTTTTTAATGGGGGGGCTATATATCTATCTATCTACCTACTGTTAAGCGGTGAAAAATCTATGTACTTGCTGGGGGATCCTTTATACCTACCTACCTACTGAAGAGGGCCCATATACCTACCTACTGGAGGAAATTATATACCTAAAAAGCGGCCTCGCCTACCTAAATGCAAGGGGCCCTATCTTTCATGGGCATCTACCTAATTACCGGGGCCCTACTTACCTATCTATTTAATGGAGGGCCTAACACCCTTCTTATCTAATGGCTGCCTATCTTACAAGGGTCTGAACAATCTAGTCATACATTTCTTTAATAAAATGCTCAATAAAAGATGTTGTTGGGGAGTGTTTATTTAAATGAAGTGTGTATGTGTTATTTTGGTGTATTTTTATCATTTTTTTCCAGTGTTAGTGATAGAGAAGTCTAATGGACTTATCTTTATTTCAAGTGCTGGGACTTGGTGTCAGCCAGCTGTGTTACTTCAGAGGCTGACACTAACCCCCCCTCTTAGTACTTCCCCAGTACCAAAAGCACCAGGGGTACTGGGAAGAGCGGGGTTAGCATCAGAAGCTTCTCCCTCTAACGTGGAGGACCGCTTCTGAGATGGCTATGGGCTGATGTTTTCAGAGTGGGAAAGGCCCAATATCCATGAACCTTTCCAGCCTGTATTAGTCTGCATGTTTTGGTTTTACCTTGGCTAGTTATAAAAAAAAAAATGGGGGGTGAACCTCTGTTTTAAAAAAAAATATATTTATTAAAAGTCTATAAATAGACATTCCTCTCTTATCAATAAATTATTAAAAGAATACAATGTAGGGTTCACCCTTTTTCATAATCAGCCAAGATAAAAACAGCAGCTGCAAGCTTGTAATATCAGCATAAGAAGGTCCATGGATATGAGTCCCTACCCACCCTAAAAATAAGAGCCTGTAGTCACCCCAGAGCAGATAATCACTTTAGATTATGTCTCTTTTTTATGGTGACCCAGCTGGGTGACACCAAGCCCCTGCACTAGTAATACAGAGGGGGTCTGTCAAACACCTCTATTATGAACACTGGAATTAAATGGTAAACAGTTTTTTAGACAATCCCTGACAACATCCCTCATCGACAATTTTATTAAAGAAATGGATTCAATACTGGTTCTACCTAATCCAATGCATTTATTATAGTCCAATGGGAAAGTTGTAGGAAAAACAGAATACAAAAAGCATGACAGCACTGAACTCCATACCCTGCATCCCCTAAAGATCATGTCTAAGGTGATTTTCTGGGTGTAAGGGATGAAGTTTGGACCGGACAATATGAGGGGTACAGGCCAAGGGAAAAGTCCTCTGTTTCTCCCCACCTCTCTAGGAGACTGTGCCTCTAAGCTATGGCCTGTACCCACTCTCCTACCTCTGCTCGCTACTATTGTGTTATGTAACAGAAAATACCCCAACCTATCATCTCATTAACTCCCCCCAACTCCATCTATCACCCTGTGGGGAGTTTGTTGAGAGGTGGGGGACAGTTAGGGAGGTGTAACTGCACTGTAATCACCTATATGTCTGCAGAGCCTATGTACACTTGTAATTACCACTATATGGTTCCCACATGGCAGTAATATTGGTCTTTGTATACTTTGTATACTTTATTCAGTAATAGTAGAGTGGTATTATTCAGTCACTATGTGGTGATAATATGTGGTTGTTTTTTGGTGGTATAATCGGATCCTTATATAGTAGTGTTATTAATAATGTTGGTCTTAGCATAGTGGGATTTGTTTAGTAACAGTAAATGTATGGTGAGGTATTTGCTCCTTGTTTTATCAAGTAACTGCATGACTATTATTGAGAGTTACTGGTAAATGTTTGCCATCGGGGAAGGGAAGGCAGGGTGTGCTATGTGGCTCAGCCTTCTCTACTTTTGCCACTGGTTTTAAATATATTAAAACAGTAAAAACTGATGGGCATATCTCTTCTCAGTTTTTAAACATCACTGCCAAGGACAGAACACAAGCCTCCGTACATACTGTATGTGTGTGTTGTGATGCACAGATGCCACATATTACTGCTTACCAGATGTTTTAAAACATGTGGAACCTAATGTAAGCTTCCTAAAACTGTAAACAATGTGGTTACAATTACGGTGGTCAGGAGTATTTCCTTACTTCAAGCAAGCAGTTATAAACATTTCACTATAGTAAGAATAATCAACTTTTTTATGACTGATACAATTTTAGCAAACCTCCATTCTCCGTAATGTTGTGTTTCGGTTGGCAGTTAACACAATCCATTTTCCTCTGAGCATGCATTGCCAAATAAGCCAATACATATCGATGTGGCAATGGGATTAATGGGATAAAATCAAATATGATAAATATTATATATCACAAGATGTATAAGTATGTGGCAGATATATGAAGCTGATAGTATTCTAATGCATAGAGGAATCTTTAGACTATATTAATGAACTCTTACATCTAGCTTACACTAACCCATAAAAACTATAGAATTTTGGTGTATGTTGCTAGAAAAATGTAAATTTCTGACTCTACTTTCCCCTAAAAATGGAATGTATAGATTTTGTTATTTTATCAAGATCAAAGATTATATAATGCACACTGGATTATGCAGAACGTATCTTTCTTCCTATGGTCAGCTTCCGTGATTATTATTGAAAAACAAAAGCAATTGCTACAACAAATAGAAATGATATGACGCAACATTATTTAACAACAAAAAAAATCAGCTTCTAGTTGTTTATGATCATGCAGTGCTTTTATTTGCATTTTATGTGTTTTTCTCTCTTAGACACATTCATCATCCATTTAAAACAATCCATTAAATTTATGCTCTAGATCTGCAACTGCATGCTTATACATGTTCATACATCTGCCACTGACTCCTATTAAAAATCACAAACCACATAATCAACTAAGCTTGTCAGTTTAGGAATCTGTATCCTGACATATTGGGCAAACATATAAAGTACATGTATACACCAAGTGGGGGAACCTGGCTTAATATTTTAGTGTTTATACAAAAGACTTGCAATGTGTCTTACTGATATGTTACTGGAATGTTTATGCTGTTTGAAATATAATCTAAATGCCCTATATGACCTGATATCTATATGTACTGTATATTATGAGATAACAGATTTCTTAACAATTTTACATAAAATAGTGTTTAAAAAAGCTTAAAGGGGTTGTCCAACAATACCATTGATCTCCTTTCTTCTGGATAGATGATAAATGTATGGTCACTGACGACCTGAATACAAGGACCCCCACTAATCAATTCACTGTCTATATCTGGATGTAGCATTACTTAACATGGTCGCATTTTAAAAAATTGATTTACACCTTTTACGTACCTGTAGTTGAGTGAAATATCAATAAACTTTGTTACACTGTTTATATGTAGACATGAAGAATGACGTGCATACAGAACCATACCCATTCAAGGGGGATTTGAAACCCGTTTCATGATCCAGAAGAGTTCCAATAGTTAGACCTCCTCCCCTCTTTTCCTGATCATAGATTTTTCACCTCTCCTATGTATAGATTATAAATGTTATTGGTGGCACAACCATTTATTTTTTCAATTTTTCAGAAATTTGTATTTAATAGTAAATTTTGGGTTTTGACTCCACACGAGAATCTTCTTTTTTGTAGACATGATTGAATATTTTTTTGAAACTGAATTCTTCCTTTTTTAGTAACATTTTAAAATTAATCTTTAGCGACTTCCAGCTACAAAAAATAAACAAACTAATTTCTGGTTAATAGTTCAGATCCTGGATAATATTCTCCCCCAGTGCCAACCCTGGTGAGGTTTCTCCTGCCTTAAAGGGGTTTTGCTGAATAATTTTGGTTGCAGGCTAATCTAGCTCTTGATTTTTCAATGTATTTATTGGTTTTCCATGGAGATGTTCTGGTCCTTCACAAATTATTTCAGAAATATGAGTCATATCGCTGTTGTATTTGATCCAGTTCAGGAAAGGAGTAAATGAACAGTCACACCACCAATGATTACTAGAAGACAAAAGAGATAGGTTGGGAAAGGGGATCAAAATATATTTCTGAAAGCCCTTTAGCGGGTTGGTGAAGAAAATAATTTAGTAGATTGGTCTTTTTAAAAAAAAATATTTTTCTGTATATCTTTAGGATGGTTATTGTTGAGATAAAGGTGAGTGAGTGACTTCAACCCTTCAAAAGCATCCTCTTGCAAGTTTTCAATTTTGTTATAAGACAAACTTAACGTCTCTAAATTTTCTAAGTTTAAAAAAATACCCTTTGGGATTGTTTCCAGTTTATTTCCACCAAGCAACAGACTGACTAAGTTTTGTAGTCCATCAAAAACCCGCGGGAAGTATAACCGGGTTTTCCTTTAATGAAAAGCAATTTTAAGGGCTATAAAGTGTTAAAAAAAATATGAGAACTTAACTCTCTAATACAGTTCTTAATAAGAATGAGCTTTTTCAAAGATGTCAGTTTTTCAAAAGTGTACCTTAATATCCGACTTAACCTATTCCCATCCAGAGATAGTTCAGTAAGGTTGCTCAGTTTGTCAAAGCTTCCTGGTAGTATTTTGGTTAGTTTTGTTGTTTAGTTGAAAATGCCGAGTTTTGAGTTGATTTAAAAAAACAAATAAGTTTTTTAATTTCATTAGTCCAAAATTAGTTTTAAAGAAGATTTCTTAACTGGCTAAATAACCCGGGACAGAGTTGTGAAATATTATTTCCTTGTAATGCAAGGACTTCTAGTTTTGTTGTGTTTTCAAAGAGATTGCATGGGAGATTTTCGATTAAATTGTGTGTGATTAAGAGTTTTCTAAGCTCTTTGAGTTCATTAAAGGTTCCAGGTTGTATCTCAGACAGTGGATTGGCTGATAATTCCAGGTTTGTTAGGTGAGGTAGTCCATGAAATGCATTGCGATGTACAAAACGTATATCATTGTTAATAAAGAGTATTTTTTTTAAGCCACTATGACGAATGAAGAATGCATTTTTCAAAGAAGATATTGATGTATTTAAAAACATGAGCTGTGACAGCTGTGTGCATGCCATGAACTAGTAGAAAATAATTCACAGATTAGTATGCTGGTGAGAAGCATTGTTATTACCTAAAAAAAAAAAAACATTTTTTTCAAAAACTTTAAATTCCAAGTTTTATTATAGATTTATACAACTCATGTAGTTTGATTGTTAAGTGTTTAGACGTAGAGATGAGTGAACAGCAAAATGTTCAAGTTCGAGTCGAACTTCGAACAGTAGTGGTGTTCAGTTTGAGGTTCGATTCAAACTCGAACCTCATTAAAGCCAATGGGAGAAGATGTTCGGGTTAATTTTTATACCTATGCAGGTGAGGAGAAGCTGTAATTACCATCTATAACAGTAAACTGGAAACGTGAAACAACTTAGTGAAGAAAATTTGGCTCTAAGAGTGACAGGAAAAAAATACTTCATTCCTTTCAATGGCTAACTGAAAAGATGAGCACAGCATGCAAGCAGGAGCATAGCTACAGGAGTTGCAGCAGTAGCAGCTGCTACAGGGACCTGCATCCTGAGGGGGCCTAAAAGCCCCTTTGACGCATAAGAAAACACCGTTATTAGAAATGGCACATGGTAACTGGCAGGAGCCCCATTTCACTTTTTGCACCAGGGCCCAAGAAGTTAAAGTCTGCTTGCGAGCTTTGTACATGTGATATATGTGATGGCAGCAAGAACATCGCAACGGGAAAGATGGAGGTACAGCTGGCAGGGGCGTAGTTATAGGGGGTGCAGTGGAAGCAGCCGCTACAGGGCCCTGCATCCTTAGGGGGCCCAAAAGCCTCTTTAACACAAGAGGACACCAGTATTGGAAATGGCACATGGTAACTGGCAGGGGTACCAATAGAGCAGTACGGGCAGAACTCCTGTCAAGGGCACTAATCAAAAAGGGGCCCAATTATATGTTAAAAAATAGGTACCCATTTTATTTCGCTGTATGGGGCCCTGAAATGGTTAATAGATGACTGATGGGAGCCCTGGTAACGGGGGGCCCCATTTCACTTTTTGCACCAGGGCCCAAGAACTTGAACTTATACCTCTGCAGGCTGGACTAGATTAGACGACAATACCATTGGTGGCGGCGAAAACATGCCAATGGGGAACATGGAGGTTGCGGTTCGACTAGATTAGACTGCAGCACCATTGGTAGCAGTGAGAACATGCCAATGAGGAACATAGAGGTTTTGATTTGATTAGAAGGAAGGGGAAGATGTAGGCTGTGTTGCTGGTGGTGGGAATCGGTCAACAGTATCTCAGACTGGGGATGGTGCTTGCGCATGCTGCTCTGGCACATCGGCAAGCAGAGGACCACTTGGGTTTGTAAGTGGGGGAAGAGGAGGCAGAAGATGTCAAGGTAGTTCGAAGCCCAGGACCTGTGTGGCCTCTTTTCTCCAAGAAACTATTCCACAGCAATTCATGCTTTCCATGCACGTGCTTGTTCATGCTCATGGTGCTTAAACTCTTTTCATTCTTTCCTCTTCTGACGCATTGATGGGAAATCCTCCATATGACGTCAGTCGGCGAATCTGAGTCTTGAACGAAAAAGGCCCAGGCATCACAGATACTGGACCTCTTCGACTGTGAAAACCTAGTACTGGTGTTCCCTCTGTCACCACTGACCACGGCTGGCGGAGTAATGTCAGCAGACTTGTGCGACAGCCCTCTCCCTTTCTGAGGCTGGACCAGCACTGGCACTACCCCATCATCCTCCTCCTCCACTGATGATGCACTTGCCAGTTGCTGTTCAAAAGACCATGTTGGATCCACAATGTCATCATCATCACAGGTGACTTGCTCTTCCTGACAGTCTACATCAGACCTGGGCAGTGTATGGCATCCGGCCCTCTAATTAGCTGACTGCGGCCCGTACAATGCCCACACCATACTAATAGTAGCACTAAAGGCCTGCCGTGGCAAGGTAGCGCTGAGAGGCCATGGCGCTACTTTTAATATGCGCCGTATTAAATTGGGCAGCGGCGCGATGAAGTTACCTCATTACATCGCTGCCTCTCCTCGGCTGCACAGCCTAATTACACTGTGCGACCGAGGAGCTGCTGGAACAGCGTCCCTGTGCTAGCGGCATGATTACGTCATGCCACCAGTGTTGAACAGAAGAGTATGGTGGTCAGCTGGGAAGAAGCTAAGGTGAGTATTATTGTTGTTATTTTTATTGCCGGTTACCTGCCTGAAGGGAGCTATATATACCTGCCTGACTGAGGGGACATATCTATATACCTGCCTTACTGAGGGGAGCTATATATATCTGCCTGACTGAGGGGAGCTATATATACCTGCCTTACTGATGGGGACATATCTATATACCTGCCTGACTGAGGGGGATATATCTACATACCTACCTTACTGAGGGGACATAGCTATATACCTGCCTGAGGGGACATATCTATATATTTGCCTGAGAGGAGCTATATATACCTGCCTGACTAAGGGGACATATCAATATACCTGCCTTACTGAGGGGACTTCCTATCTGAGGAGGGGAGCTATAGAACTACACAACTGAGGAGATTTACATACCTATAAGTAGGAAGCTGCTGAGAAAGTGAAAGGTGTGTGGTAAAATCTGCAGAGTTGTGGTTTGGAGAAGTCATCATGGTGGTCTGGGTCGAAAGAAAAAAAAAAACAAGGGAAAGAGGATCACTTCTTCCTGTGCTGGTACCTGGTCCAGGCACAGTCGGTGACACTGGAGCTCTGTTGGTGTCCCTGAAAGAGACGTTAACTACGCTGGCGGCAAGATGTCCTGGAGTTCGTCCCAGACATCCATCTCCCAGGAGCAGGTGAGGGGAACACACCATTCACTTGTTATACTGTAGTCATGTGTGGGGGGCACATAGTTTGCTGCTTTAAATCTTTACTTTCCTGTCTGGTTTGTCTCCTGTAGAACTTTCTGTTCAACTTTTTTCATTTACAGAAAGTTTTGCAGGACGTATGGTTTACTCTACAGAAGGGCAACCTTACCTAACCTAGCTACCTACCTATGCTAATTGTGGCTAGAGGCAAGGTGCAATAGGGGATCACTTGAATGACAATATGCTGCAGTACACAAGTACTGTACAACTTGTACAAATACCCAGGTGAGACAGGAAAAAAAATGTAAAACTACATTATTTTTAAATGTTTCCGCTATAAAAAATGTTGGAATTTTATCTTTGTGACGGTCACCTCACTCTTGCTATAAAGCTGGAATTAAAGGTGGAAAACTCATATGCACCCTAAAATGGAAAATGATACAAATAAAAAACCCTAACAACCTATCCCTGACACAGCTTAGCTGACAGAAGAGGTTATTGATCTAAGAAAAAAATGATAAAACACAATAAACACTCTTTATAAATCTGATATCAATGGACCCACAAAATAAAGACAAAGTGTCATTAATATCACATAGTAAGTTTCCACAAAAATAAACCCCAAAAACGAGTTTTTCCCCGTTCACCCTATGGGCGACATGTATGAACGGGCTTTTCGCCTGTTTTTAGGAGTAAACTGCGCCTCCCGGCGCGAATCCCCCTGTCGGACGCAGGGATGCAGTGTTAGGCGCAGCGTTCGCCACTTTCAGCTGTGCCCTGCATGAAGGGGCGGGCAAGGGGAGCTCGAAAACCCCGAGGCATGTACGATGGCGGCTCGCCAAAGCGCGGCGCAATGCAGCGCTCGGCAGCTCTGACAGGCAGACCTAGTTTATTTTGGTCTAAATGCTCCGGTGGCAGCGAAGTGAAGCAAGAACGGAACATGCGTGGAAGCATACAGAAGATCGCAAGAGAAATCTCGGCGCTCCGCTCCGTGCAGCATGGAGTATGATTCCAAAAAAAACCCCTTGGTAAAGGCGGAAAACATTGTCAGAAAAGAGCTCAACCTCAAAAATAAAAAATATTTTTAAAAAAATCACTTTCCAAAAATCGAGAACGGCACAATATCAGGAATTCGGATATTGGAAATTGCCGGGAAATACAGTAATTCAAATTCTTAAAGCTATTCTCATTGGTCAGCATAAACCAGCCAATCAGAATAGGAGCGACAGTGAACCATTAAAACCTATGGAGAACTATTGACCAATTTAGAATCAAAGGCGGGACAGTTCAAATACAGTAAAAATGCAGAAAAGAGCTGACTGGCTGAGCTAGCGGGGGCTTGGCTATCTCGGCCAATCAGAATAGGAGCGACAGGGACCCATTATAACCAGGGAAAAATTTAAAAACCAATCAAAATCAAGGGGGGGACAGTTCAAATAATAAAAAGCTAAAAAGAGCTATTGGCGGGGCTAGCAGGGGGTTTGGCTATCCCAGCCAATCAAAACGCGAGCTACTTCTCCCATTTATCTATGGAGAGTGGGCGCAATGCAATCTCGGCCCAGCGCCGTGCGGCATGGGTTTGAATAAAAAAAATTTTTTTTTTAGTTGTAAAATACCCTCTAAAAAAGAGCTCAAACATTTTTAAAACCCCCATAAATCAATTCTATCCCCAACAACGCGTTTGTCCCCGAGAACGGCGCTACATGGAAATTGCAATAGAGAGAATTGCCGGGAAATACAGAAATTTCAAATTCTGTAAGTATTCCCTTGTCAGAAAAAACCACCAATCCAAATAGGACGAAAAAGCCCATTTAAGCTATGGGGGAGAATTGAACTCAAATAAAAACGACAAAACCCATTTAAGCAAAGGGAGGAGAATTGAAAAACAGAATAGGAGCGAAAAAAGACCCTTTTATACCCTATGGAGAAGTTTTGACCAATCAAAATCAAAAGGGGGGGGACGTTCAAAAACAGTAAAAATACAAAAAAAGACGTTTGGTTGGCTAGGGGGGGGCTTGCCTATCCCCCCAATCAGAGCGCGAGCTACTTCTCCCCTTTTTGGTCTATGGAAGATGGGCGCAAAATGCAAATTCCCCGGCGCTCAGCCCGGCGTCATGGAGTATGGAAAAAAATCGAGCGGCCTTTTTTGTGATTGGCTAAAGTTAAAAGAGGGCGGTTATTTGGGGCCAATGGGAGAGCGACGCTCCCATGGGTTTTCTAACAATCTGAAATAAAAAAAATTACATGGCCCAAATCAAAAAGATAAAAACTACGAAGTTGTCCCGATGTGATATAAAATGAAATAATATGTGGGTAACGAAAAAAAAAATATTTAAAACAAAAAAATATTTTATTTTTTTATTTTGTTAAAAACCCTACATTTATCCCTTGGTAAAAAATAAAGAAATAAATATTTTATTAAATTCATATTTTTTTTATTTACCCCCTTTTTTTTCCCCCTAGAACTCTTGAGAAGTAGCTTGCGCTCTGATTGGCTAAAAAAATGGACGAGCCCCCCACCGCTTTAACCAATCACTCTTTTCTGCCTTTTTATGTCTTTTGAACTGTTCCCCCCTTTTAATATGATTTTGGGCAAAAATTTTTTCCATAGCTTATAATGGGTCTTTGGGGTCCTATTTTGATTGGTCCCAATACTTTCCATAGATTAAAAGGTCTTTTTTTCGCTCCCATTCTGATTGGTGGTTTATGGCGACCAATGAGAAAAGCTTAAAAAATTGAATTATGTATTTCCCGGGAATTCTCTATATTCAATTTCCCTTTTGTAGCGCCGGGGCTCGGCGACAAACGCGTTTTGGGATTTAACTGTTTTTTTTTAAGAAGGTTAGCTCTTTACTGATAATGATTTAAAACTTTAAAAAAAATTATTTTTTATTTATACTCCCTGCCCCACGGCGTGAGCGCCCAGATTGCATTTCCCGTCTCTCCATAGACTAAATGGGAGAAGTAGCTCGCGTTATTTGGGGAGATAGCCAAACCATCGCGTCAGCCAATCAGCTCTTTTCTGAAATTTTTATGTCTTTTGAACTTCCCGCCCTTTTATTTTGATTGGGCAAAACTTCTCCATAGGATATAATGGTTCTTTGTCCCCTCCCTATTCTGATTGGTCAATTCTCCTCATAGCTTAAATGGGTCTTTGTCGCTCCTATTCTGATTGGCTGGTTTATGCCGACCAATGAGAAAAAGCTTACAGAATTTGAATTACTGTTTTTTCCCCCGGCAATTCTCTCTATTGCAATTCCCGATGTAGCGCCGATCTCGGGGACAAACGGGTTGTTTGGGATTTAATTATTTATGTTTATAGAATCTTTGAGCCTCTTTTCAAGAATATTTTACATTTCATAAAAATGTTTTTTTTATTCATTACTCCATGCCGCACGGCGCTGAGAGCCGAGATTGCATTGCGCCCATCTCTCCATAGACTAACAAAAGGGAGAAGTAGCTCGCACTCTGATTGGCTGGGATAGCCAAGCCCCCGCTACCCCAGCCAATCAGCTTTTCAGCATTTTTACTGTATTTGAACTTGTCCCGCCTTTGATTTTGATTTTGGTTCTAAATCTCCATAGGCTATAATGGGTCCCTGTCGCTCCTATTCTGATTGCCGAGATAGCCAAGCCCCCGCTAGCTCAGCCAATCAGCTCTTTTCTGCATTTTTAAATGTATTTTGAACTGTCCCCCTTTGATTCTGATTGGTCAATAGTTCTCCATAGGTTTTAATGGTTCACTGTCGCTCCATTCTGATTGGCTGGTTTTGCCGACCAATGAGAATAGCTTTCAAATTTGAATTACTGTATTTCCCGGCAATTTCCAATAATCCGAATTCTTGATGTAGCGCCGTTCTAGATTTTTGGAAAGTGATTTTTTTTATGTATTTTTTATTTTTGAGGTTTGAGCTCTTTTTCTGAAATGTTTTCCACCTTATAAAGGCGATTTTTTTATTCATACTCCACACGGACATCTTTAATGATTTCTCCCCTGTTCTCCAGCCTTGTCTCGCTCGGAAATACATGTGAGGCGCAGTCCCCCACAGCGCCCCTGTCCCCGCACTGCCCCAGGTCCCCGCACTGTGCCCCACACACGGCAGCCAAAGGGGAAATTTTCCCTGCATGTATGACGCACCTCCTCGGACGGCGAATCTTAGGCGCAAACGCCGCACTGCGCCTAAAACCCGCACTGCGCCCCAAACACTGGCGAGGCGCGGCGGACTTTTTGCCCGCATGTAGAGTGGGACTCCTCCCGGGGAAAA
>JAODAL010040244.1:0-37085 GCA_025379985.1 Phyllomedusa bahiana
TGGTTGGAGGATGAAATGGACCAATGAGAGCTCTGTGTCATTTTTAAATGTACGATTCTCACGGTTTTTCTTATTACACGTCTCACGATGTAGCACTGGTGTAAAATAGGTGTAAAAGGTTTATGCTCTATTATTGACATTGTTTTTTTTGGAATAAAAATTTTTTTTTAAGCCCATGGGCACATGTATAAAATAAATATATAAATACATTTAAAATTTTTATTTTTGCTGCTCTCACCCTTTATTTCTACATACAGCAAGAGCCAGCAACCCAGGTCTTGTGGCACTGTGATCAACAAGCAAGATGAGTCCATAGTTTCTATTCACTGACATGCTATTTTAATGACTTTTCTTTTATTTCCAGCCTATCTATAACCTTTTTACATGTTTGACGCATTACTAATCCGTCTAACTTCCGTTAGGCTACTTACACAGAGAACTTCATGGCGACAGAATCCCATAGCCTGATTGGCTCTTCCAGCCAAGCCCCCTTTCATTTGAACCTATTGGAGGACGAGCTCCTCTCTCCATAGAGTATAATGGGGATTGTAGCTCAGTTTGTGATTGGCTCTTCTTGATGCCATAGACTAACATGTAGTTTTTGTTGCTCCGTTTTATGTTGGTTGATACAAACTTGCCTCTCTTTTTTTTAACCAATAGGGATCTAAAAAATATTCCCATAGAATATAGTTGAACGAGTAGCTCGTTTCCTCATTGGTTAAAACATCCCAGCCCCTTTTTTTTCTGTCCAATCACCAATTAGCTTTAATCTAGGTGATGTCTTTTGAATTGTACTGCCTGGGTGCTGATAGGCTACACAAACTCCCCTAGGAAATAAAGGTTCCTTGTCGCTCAAGTAGCGATTGGAGGAATAACTTGACCAATCAGAGCTCAGTCTGTATTTTAAATGTACGATCTTTCCTGGTCTTTTCTGTATCAAGTTCTCCTGATTTAGTGCCAGTGTAAAAGGTTTTTGCTATTTTACTGATTTTGTTTTTATGGAAATAAAACTTTTTTTTTATACCATATTTTCACCTCACTGAGGTACTTTTGTAGACGAGCGCCGGGGTCCCAACTTTTTTGTCCACATTCATATTGCGAACATCTGCTGCCGTGCTTTTGCGGCTTCGGAGGGAAGACCCGTGGCTGCCGCTGTGAGACTCGGACGGAGTCTATACATATGCATCCAACAGTAATGCACCTAGAAATGCCATAGCGAAACTATAAATATATAGCTTCGCTATGGTTCTTGTGCGCCCCACCTCCCACACACCCCAAAAGATTGAGCGCATCTCTCAATCTCGAGGGCACTATGCAATACACCGGAGTGGCGTGTGGGACATTTAAATACGTATGAATGGGGCTGCACCTGATATCGGACAGCCCCGTTCATACATGCCGCCGGAAGACTATTAAAATAGCATGCCGAACGCCGAACATTTAGCTGAACAAACCATGAAAAACTCAGCTCGTGTTCGGAAACATGGGAAAGTTCGGCTCGAACTAACCTTTTCTTGAACGGTTCACTCAACACTAATACTTAGCAATGCATTAGTATTTTTAGAATTATGCATGTAATAATGAGTCTATTAGACTTTGTGTCCAGGCAAGGCATAATTGGCTTCAGTATATGGCAGAACTGAAGTTGGGCACAACTGATAAGATGGGTTCCTGAGCCTATGTTCCAGTTTTCTTTGTGGTAGTAAAATGATAAGTACAGAGAAAACTTCATATGTGACTCTTCTCAGCCAGCCTCATAACACCTATTGTACTTGTATCCACCTTAGGGCTGGGACGATGGTTAATCTAAGGTAGGCAACCATCTAGGGTGCCACTTTATCCCAAGCTTGAAGGAAACGCAAAAAGGTATGGAGTGGGATACATTTTCCATTAGAGGGGCGTTATATGCTTTATTTAGTTAGCACACCAAAATACCTTGTCCCATTCTGGATCCCCCATACATTTTTAGTGCAATCAAAAAAATGAGCCTCAATGCAATGTCACCAGAGTTCACGCAATGGCCTTAGCCACCAATGGAGTCTACAATAATGAGTATGTCCAAGAAGGCCTGTCCTCTTAACCTGGCTCAAGGTTTACAGATAGACAATGATCTGGATTATAAAAGCTAAATGAACATTATAGATATGTTATGAAATAATTGAGATTTTTTTTTCTTTAAATGTTATATCCATATGACTGCATGCTCTATTTTAGCATGACCTTTTTGCAGACAGCACTGCCAAGAATGATCCATGCTTCGGGCTATCTGAAGTCCCTAGATCTGTCAAAAAGTCACAAAGTCATCAAGTCATTTTACATCAAATCCTGTGGGTCACTGCAAATCCTTTCAGATAGCTAGCTAGCTAGGCAGAAATATGGATTTGATATAAATAGCCATTAGATAAACAGATGCACTAGGTTGCAAAAGAATTCATACCCTTTGACCTGTTCTTCATGGTTACACATTACAGCCACAAACTTAAATGTATTATGTACAGAACAACACAAAGTAGCAAGTATTTGTAAAGTGTAAAAAAAAAACGTGCTTTTCCAAATTTTTCTAATTAAAAAACTGAAAAGTGAGGTGTGCCTATGTCCCTGTAACGGTCTGGTCGTGGATCTGCTGGACCACCGCAGGCGATGGTGGAAGCCCACACCAGGGAGTGGAATCTAAGTAGGTCCCGGTATTCACCAGAGCCCGCCGCAAAGCGGGATGGACTTGAGAAAGCTAGGTGGCGAAACGTACGTCGAGGCGGTTTGTGGCAGGGCGCATGTCTCTTATTCCTGGGTGGTAACATAACTTTACATTTGTAATTATATTTTCACTATTTGATATTATTTTCTGCAGTGCATCTGGTGTATATTCATGTCACTTGATATATTACTATTGTAATTTATACTATGATGCATTGTGGTTAATTTATTTTGTTTGTTTTCCCAGTGTTTTAAGTAACATACTGCCCTGCTTTTTTGTACTATGTGTGATTTCTAATTGTTTTTTAGCTGTGATTAAAAACATTATGTCAGTTTTGTGTAACGTATTTGTTATAATAAAGTTTATTGTGGATTTTTGACAATTTTACATAGTATTTTTGAGTCATCATTTTGTTTTGGTTTATATCTGATATATTTATGGTGACAGTTGTTTATTTGACCTGCTCCTGAATTGGTATTAAATAGGAACAGTGCCCGGCAATGACCAATTAAATTTCACACTGCCGGCGCGCGCGCGCCCTAGGGAGCGGGGGCGCGCGCCGCGGGACAGAGACGGACAGTGCAGGAGCGTGGCCGGGTAAGTGAATGCCGGCACTGACAGGGGGATGAGCGGGATGATGCTGCGGTTCAGGATGCTCTGCTCCGGCTCCCAAGACCTTTCCTCGGGCCCGAATCCCTTCCAATCAACTAGAAAATAACGCTTCCCTATAGTTCTCCTCATACCCAAGATTTCCTTGACCTCAAAGACATTGGAGGCATCAGCCACAGATGGAGAAGGGACAGACTTCTGAGAGAAACGGTTACGGACCAGGGGTTTTAGTAATGAGACGTATGTAACACCCCAAAACCTGGTTGACCCTCTCCACCTGTTCATTCGTCTGAGGGTGGTAAGCGGAGGAGAAGTCAAGCTTCACCTGGAGTTGGGTACACAGGACCCGCCAAAACTTGGAAACAAACTGGACTCCTCGATCCGAGACAATTTGCTGAGTGACCCCATGCAGATGAAAGACAAGATGAAAGAATAGCTCTGCCAGGCGGGGGGCAGACGGCAGGCCAGGCAGCGGGACAAAATGAGCCATTTTGGAAAACCGATCTGTGATCACCCAGACAATGGTGTTGCCAGCCGAAGGAGGGAGATCGGTTACGAAGTCCATCGCTATATGGGTCCATGGTTGAGTAGGGATGGATAGTGGATGTAGTAGGCCTGCCGGCTTGTGACGAGGCGTCTTGGTGCGGGCACAGGAGCTACAAGACTCAACAAAGTCCTTGACATCCTAACGAGCTCTGGCCACCAATAGAACCGGGATATCAAGAGAAATGTTTTTCGGGCACCGGGATGACCGGCCACCAAGGAGCAATGTCCCCATTTCAAGATACGTCTGCGGAGAGCAGGGCTTACGTAGGTCTTTCCTGGGGGAACCTTCCGGAGGTCAACTGGAGCAGCCGAGATAAGACGTTCTGGAGGAATTATGTGCTCCGGAGTAGTCTCTTCACCCACCACGTCGGAGGCGCGGAAGAGGGCGTCAGCTTTCACGTTCTTCTCTGCGGGCCGGAAGTGGATCTGGAAGTCGAACCGGGAGAGGAAGAGTGACCACCTAGCCTGGCGTGGGTTAAGTCACTGAGCCGTCTGGAGGTATTGGAGGTTTTTGTGGTCCGAATAGATGCGGATGGGATGGCGAGCACCTTCCAGCAGATAACACCATTCCTCCAACGCCAGTTTGATAGCTAGTAGCTCCCGGTTGCCAATCATGTAGTTCCTCTCGGCCGAGGAGAACGTCCTGGAAAAAGAAGCCACACGTTACTGTCTTGTCTATGGGCCCTTTTTGCGTAAGAACTGCTCCGACCCCCACAGACGAGGCATCCACTTCCAACGTGAAGGGTCTTGCGCGGTCCGGCCGCGAAAGGATAGATGCTGTGGTAAAGGCAGACTTGAGCTTAGAAAATGCCTCTTCCGCTTTGGAGTGCCAGCTGCGCGGGTTAGCGTGTCTCTTGGTAAGTGCCACTATCGGTGCCACTAGCATAGAAAGTGGGGAATAAATTGGCGATAGTAGTTACAGAATCCCAGGAAGCGCTGTATGGCTAGCAGGCCGATTGGGCGTGGCCACTGCAACACGGCCGACAGTTTCGCTGGATCCATTTGTAGGCATTGGTCAGAGATGATGAATCCCAGAAACGGAAGGCTGGTTTGGTGGAAGAGGCACTTCCCCAGCTTGGCATACAGATGGTTCTCTCGGAGACGCTTCAACACCTGACGAATATGGTTGCGGTGGGTCTCGAGGTCAGGAGAGTACACCAAGATATCATCTAGGTAAACCACTACGCAGGTGTAGAGGAGGTCTCGGAAGATGTCATTCACGAGCTCCTGGAAGACCGAAGGTGCATTACACAGTCCGAAGGGCATTACCAGGTACTCAAAGTGCCCATCCCTGGTGTTGAGGATCGTCTTCCATTCATCGCCCTTGCGGATTCGGACCAAATTGTAGGCCCCTCTCAGATCCAGCTTGGAGAAGATCCGTGCTCCCTGCAGTCAGTCAAAGAGCTCTGTGATCAACGGCAGAGGGTACCGGTTTTTCACCGTGATTTTGTTCAGACCCCGGTAGTCTATGCAGGGCCGTAAGGAACCGTCCTTCTTTTTTACGAAAAAGAACCCCGCACCCGCGGGAGAAGAGGACTTTCGAATGAAGCCCTTCCGGAGATTCTCCTGGACGTACTCCGACATGGCTTGTGTCTCTGGAACAGATAAGGGGTAGACTCTGCCCCGAGGAGGACTGGTGCCAGGCAATAAGTCAATCGGGCAGTCGTAAGGACGATGCGGAGGAAGACTCTCGGCTTGTTTTTCAGAGAACACATCAGCGTACTCCAGATACTCGGGCGGCAGACCGGGCAGCGGCTCACGAAGGGTCGAGCGGGAGCAGGAAAGCACCGGGCGAGGTGCCACCAAACAACGCCCCCGACAGTTGGGACCCCAACGAGTTACTTCTCCAGACGTCCATTCCAGCATAGGAGAGTGGAGCCTTAGCCATGGAAGTCCGAGGAGGACCGCCGACGAGGAGCGAGGCAACACATAGAAGGAGATCTCTTCCTTATGTAGCACCCCCATGTGGAGGGACAGTGGCTTGGTGGCAAACCGGATGGTGTCGCTAAGCAGCTCCCCGCTGACAGACGAGATAATGAGCGGTTTCTCCAGGCGGACCACCGGAAGACGATACTGTCTCACCAGAGACTGATGGATAAAGTTCCCGGCTGAGCCCGAATCCAGAAACGACGGAACTTGGAACGAGATTCCAGCTTCAGACACGACCTGTACTGGCATCAGCAGGCGGGGAGAGGAGGAGTTTGCACCTAGGAATGCCTCCCCCACAGAACCTAGGTGCGGGAGTTTCCCGCATGCTTGGGACGCTTGGGACAACTCCTCCGGAAATGTTCTGGGCTGTCACAGTAAAGGCACAAGTTCCTTTGCCGACGCTGGGCCAACTCTTGCTCAGTAAGACGAACCCGATCAATCTGCATGGGCTCCTCGGTGGGTGTTGGCGACTGTGGCGCAGGAGGCCTCTGGAACACCGGTGCCAGGAGAGGAAACTGGCGAGGTTGGGCTAGCTGATGCTCTTGCTGAAGTTCCTCTTCCCATTCAATGAAGCGCACATCAATGCGGGTAGCTAACTGGATCAAGTCACTGAGGGAAGATGGAATGTCTCTAGCGGCCAAAACGTCCTTAACTCGGCTTGAGAGCCCTTTCTTGAAGGTGGCACACAGGGTGGCCTAGTTCCATGACAGCTCTGAGGCTAAAGTGCAGAATTGCACCGCGTAGTCTCCTACAGACAGATCCGCCTGGCGAAGGTTTAGGAGGGCTGTCTCAGCGGAGGATGCACGAGCTGGTTCCTCGAACACACTGCGGAACTCACTGAGGAACGACTGTAGGTCCACCGTCACCGAATCGTTCCTGTCCCACAGAGGTGTAGCCCATGCCAGGGCCTTCCCGGAGAGCAGGCTGACCACGAAAACCACTTTCGCACGCTCGGACAGGAACTAATTGGCCATCAGCTCCATGTGCATAGAACATTGGGTGATGAACCCCCTGCAGAGTTTCGTGTCTCCGTCGTACTTGGTCGGGAGCGACAGCCAAAGCTTGGGACCCCCCAGAGCCACAGGAACCGCTGAGGCAGGAACAACCACAGGAGATGGCGAAGGTTGCTGCTGCTGGGTGGTGATGAGTTGCTGCAACATGGTGGACAGCTGGTTCAGTTGCTGCGCCTGTTGACCTAGTTGCTGAGACTGGCGGGCAACAACGGTCGTCAGATCCGCCAGGCTGGGTAACGGCACCTTGGCGGGATCCATGGCCGGATCCTACTGTAACGGTCTGGTAGTGGATCCACTGGATCACCACAGGCGATGGTGGAAGCCCACGCCAGGGAGCGGAATCTAAGTAGGTTCCGGTATTCACCAGAGCCCGCCGCAAAGCGGGATGGACTTGCTGCGGCGGGAATCTACCAGGTTGCTTCCACTGGCGGGGCTTGGCTGTGGTGGCGGCCAAGGGTAGGCGAGGTACAGATTCGTCAGGCAGGCTTGTAGTCGGGGACAGGCTGAAGGTCAGGACAGGCGGCTCTGGTTCATAGACGTGGACAGGCAAAGGGTCTTGGCAGGCGGCAAGATTCGTGGTCGGTAAACGTAGGCTAGCGGTTTGGTACGTGGTAGACAAGACTAAACTGAACTACTCGAACGCTTTCTCCAAAGGCAAGAACACTAAGGATCCGGCAAGGCTGCCAGGAAGAGACCGGACTTAAATAGCAACAGTGCCCGGCAATGACCAATTACCGGTGCACTGTCCCTTTAAATTTCACACTGCCCTGCACACGTGCCCTAGGGAGCGGGGCCGCACACGCCGCGGGACAGAGACGGACAGAGCAGGAGCGTGGCCGGGTAAGTGACAGAACGGCCTAACTGAGAAACAACAGCTTTCACACCAAAAACACAAATCAATCTATTATATACAGCCAGGCTTTACAATACAATCATATTTGCTCTGACAAAGCAGACTTGGAGAAGTGCCTCCTGGAGCTTAGGACAGAATTCCTCCGATTGGGATACAAAACCAAATAAAGTTGCAGTCATCCACAGGGACAGTCTGCTCACGTACAAGATGACACAGGATGAAGCCCGAGTGCCCCTAGTTGTCACCTACAACCCACAGCTGGAGATTCTACAAAGGATTGCCAAGGAACTCCAACCTGTGCCATCTTTGCCACGGCGTCTAAGAGTTAAACAGCGCAGGCGGGCGACGCCGCCCCCCCGCGCTGAATCCGTCGGGTTGATAGCTGCAATTAGCCGCTAAAACCCGCGCTATGACGTACTCATATGTCATAGGTTGGTAAGGGGTTAATAACAGCAGAACAGATCTCCCAGTGGCCGCACATTTTTATGATGCAGAGGGAGAGAAAGGAATGGGAATATAAGTTAATGCAAAAATTTGCAATATGGGTTCAATATCCATGTTAGCTTCAAGTCACACTATATGTGAACTGTAGGTGCCACAAATCACCACCTGATAGCAAACAGATAACAGCAAGAGTTAATGATCCTCCAGTCACGACTCACAAGTTTTTGCATTTTGTTATATTCAAAGTTGTTAAGATCCTTTGAAGACCCCTATCTGATCTGTATAAATAGTCTGAATTTTCAGTTTCTTGTAAAACTTCATGTCTGATGGAGACCTAGTGTCAGGAAACCCATGCCCACTTGCAGGTCGACAGCCTGACGTGGGTGTATGCGTGAGGTGGTGCTCCCCCTAGGGGTACGCAAGGTCAGCCGCGGATATGGAGATGACTCTGGGCCCAGGTGGGCCCTCACTTTAACTGTATTGGGACATCCCATGTCACACCCCTGTCATACCCTGTCACACCCCTGGGACAGTCTACACTCTGTTCCATTTCAGGGCCATGCTGTTCCTAGCTTCAGACACGAAACTGACTGTATCACAGCAGGGAAATGCTGCAGCTTCTTGTACCTGTGATGTACAATTAAACCATAAAGTGGACATAACGCTGCAGTGCCTTAATGGCTACGGAATGCTATTGTGCCTTGCTGGATGGCCTGATCCCCTGCTTGGATGGTTCCCAGCTCTCAATGATGTCTCCCTGTAGGTGTGAATTTACACATGCCGGGGTTCTTGAAGCTAACAGGTCTCTTCCTCAAAAACATGCTGAGAGCAGTGGGGGAGCTTAGGTGAAGTTCTGAATCCTGCAATATGATTGAGGGGGAATTTGGGCAAAGTTACAAAGACTAGGGGGTGAATTTTGTCATATTCCTCACACCTAGTAGTCTCAAAAGCTTGCCATCAAATTTACTCAGTTAGCTTCTAAAAGGTATCGCCTGAAATAGGAGCTCTTCTCCTGATAGCTATGACTAACACAGAGCAACATTATACTCAGGGCTGTTCTTAGGCTAAATTGCACTCATGGTGGGTTGAAGAAATTTCTCTCGCCCACCCCCGTAACATAATGCGACAGTGCATCACCATCAACTAGATCCAGAATATACATAAAGATATAACACAATGTGCTACGTATAAAACTACTAAATAATAGAATTCCAGGCTAATAGTATAAATGTACTACTAAGACCACATATCACCACCACATAGTGACTCAATAATACTGCAACACCATAACCACATATCACTACCGCATAGTGGCTGAATAATACAACATACCATTACTGAATATAAACCTTTATACTACAACCAATATTACCAGCATTCAGTGACCATACAGTGGTGGATACCAGCTGTACACAGGCTCTGCAGACATGTAAGCAATTACAGTAAAGTTACATCCAGGGACTCACAGAAGACGTTTCTGAAGAGTTGTTCTCTTTTTCTTCTCCTTCTGTCCCAGACAGACATGATATTTTTTCTGGCCAAGACTCTTCACTGTAGAATTTACAAAACAAACATCTTAGACTTCTCACTTTATCAGCATTTCTCTACCAATTCCTATCTCTGTATAAACTCCCCATCTATAGCAATTCAAATGGTAACAATTACCCCCTTGTGTCCCAAACAGTAGAAGTGCCCCACAAACGGCTATGGGACTCCCATTTGTCACCAAGTTTTAGTCTTGTTTTGAATACCAATATAGGAAGTAGTTAGATTCCCTAAGACAGTATGTAGGTACACCCCCAAACTAGGTAGGTAGTGCTCAATTAGGTAGGTGTATAGCGCCCAACTAGGTAGGTAAACCTATAGGTCCCCCAACAGATAAATATATTGGTCCCCTATTAAGTAGATAGGTAGTTATAGAGGTGTCCGAATAAGTAGAAATATACACTCACCGGCCACTTTATTAGGTACACCATGCTAGTAACGGGTTGGACCCCCTTTTGCCTTCAGAACTGCCTCAATTCTTCGTGGCATAGATTCCACAAGGTGTTGCAACGATGCTCAATTGGTACCAAGGGGCCCAAAGAGTGCCAAGAAAATATTCCCCACACCATGACACCACCACCACCAGCCTGAACCGTTGATACAAGGCAGGATGGATCCATGCTTTCATGTTGTTGACGCCAAATTCTGACCCTACCATCCGAATGTCGCAGCAGAAATCGAGACTCATCAGACCAGGCAACGTTTTTCCAATCTTCTACTGTCCAATTTCGATGAGCTTGGGCAAATTGGAGCCTCAGTTTCCTGTTCTTAGCTGAAAGGAGTGGCACCCGGTGTGGTCTTCTGCTGCTGTAGCCCATCTGCCTCAAAGTTCGCCGTACTGTGCGTTCAGAGATGCTCTTCTGCCTACCTTGGTTGTAACGGGTGGCTATTTGAGTCACTGTTGTCTTTCTATCAGCTCGAACCAGTCTGCCCATTCTCCTTTGACCTCTGGCATCAACAAGGCATTTCCGCCCACAGGACTGCCGCTCACTGGATGTTTTTTTCTTTTTCGGACCATTCTCTGTAAACCCTAGAGATGGTTGTGCGTGAAAATCCCAGGAGATCAGCAGTTTCTGAAATACTCAGACCAGCCCTTCTGGCACCAACAACCATGACATGTTCAAAGGCACTCAAATCACCTTTCTTCCCCATACTGATGCTCGGTTTGAACTGCAGGAGATTGTCTTGACCATGTCTACATGCCTAAATGCACTGAGTTGCCGCCATGTGATTGACTGATTAGAAATTAAGTGTTAACGAGCAGTTGGACAGGTGTACCTAATAAAGTGGCCGGTGAGTGTAGGTTTCTGTTATGTAGTTATATAGGTCCCTGTAGGTAGTTATTTGCACTGGGTATCCAGGTATCAGCCCCCTGTAGCAAGGTATCAGCCCCCTTTAGCCAGAAATCAGCCCCCTGTCGCCAGATATTCGCCCCCGGTGGTTAGCTAGATGCCCCCTGTAGCCAGGTAGTAGCCCCCTGCGGCCAGGTAGTAGCCCCCTGCGGCCAGGTATATGCCCTCTGTAGCCAGGTAGTAACCCTCTGTAGCCAGGTAAAAGCCCCATGTAGCCCTGTGGCTAGGTAGATGCCCCTGTGGCTAGGTAGATGCCCCTGTGGCTAGGTAGATGCCCCTTGTAGCCCCCTGTAGCCAGGTAGATGCCCCTGTAGCCCCTTGTGGCTAGGCAGTTACCCCTGTAGCCATGTAGATGCCCCTTGTAGCCTCCTGTAGCCAGGTAGATGCCCCCTGTGGCCAGGTAGATGCCCCTTGTAGCCCAATGTGGCCAGGTAGATGCCCCCTGTAGCCTCCTGTTGCCAGATATATGCCTCGTGGCCAGGTAGATGCCCCCTGTAGCCATGTAGATGTCCCTGTAGCCCCCTGTGGCCAGGTAGATGCCCCCTGTGGCCAGGTAGATGCCCCCTGTGCCCCCCTGTGGCCAGGTAGATGTCCCCTGTAGCTAATGAAAACAAAATAAAAAAGGTACTCACCTCTCCAGGTTCCCTGCAGCACGGCCAGGTCCCGGAGCTGATGTACAGTGTAAGCTGTGTGACGTTATCACGCCGCTCACGCTGCCACACAGTTCCTGGGATCTCCTGGGGCAGAAGCAGAGGCTTCCGACCTATGAGATCCAGCATCACAGAGGGCGTGAGGAAAACTATGCATCATGCCCCCTGCGACACTGATGTGTATGTACAGAGCTCACTGAGCGCTGGACATACACGGAAGACGACCCGAGGGTAAACACCCGTCCTGCCTCCACCTAGTAATAGCAGCTGCACAGCAAGTGTGTGCAGCTGCTAACTCTGCATGGCCGTTGTAAAACGGCTGTACAGAGTCAGAGAGTAAGCGCCGGGTGGGTGAGGCGGCGCGCCCTAGCGCCCCTGGCGATTGCCCGCCTCGCCCGCCAGTAGGAACAGCCCTGATTACACTTCCAGGTCTAAGACTTTCTTTGCTGCCTATAGCAACAAATCAGAGCTCCCATTTCATATAGCGCTCTGAAAAAAATAAAGGGTAGCTTTGAATGGTTGCTATGGGCAACAAAGAAAGTCTTGGACCTAGACAGTTTTCATACATGTTCCCCTATTTGTGACACCAGCGCAAGTGCTTCTTTTGTGCACCTTGTTATATCATATTTAGTTAAAGTATATCATAGACACAAATAATCTTTCAGCTCCATTAATACTCAAAGCTGGTAAGCTAAATGTGCAAGTTATTAAGAGAGCGTGCCAGATGCTTTAGGTGCAGATTGTCTCTGTGGAAAGCAAAGGTTTGTTTATGTCCAACTCCAACTGAGAACCTTGCTCTTCTTGAGGTGACTGTCTGCCTGAATACATAGACATTAGATGTGTGCAGAGCCAAATGTCTGTTTCCTAGTAAAGATGGTATGCTGTGTATATATGGAGGAAAGCTGGCAGGGCACAAGCCACAGGTGCTGGAGGCGGTGAGGGGGGCACCTCTAGTGCCAAAAAATAAAGTCAATAGTAGTTTTAATAATACCAATATGCACGGATTTCTATGCAAAAAATGAATTAACTAAAGTTTGCCCCAGGTGAAAAAAATTATAATTTCCTCATCCCTAGTCAGTTATATTCAGTGAATTTAACTACATAAATAAGCACATCTGGCACAGCGGCATATGCAAGTTATATAATAAGTTATATCATCTCTGTGGAAAGCAAAGAATTGTTCAGGTTCAAAACCGAGTGGGATTTTTGCTCTCTGAGCTGATTGTCTGACAGAATCCACAGACATTAGAATGTATGCAGAGCTTCTTGAATTCAACAACCACAATCAGATGTCTATTGCTAGTAAAGAGAGGTATTGCAACGTGGCTGTGGAAAAAAAAGCTGGCAGGACATGTCTCCCAGATGGTGAGTGTCGTGGAGGAGCGAGAAGGGGGTTGGGAGGGGGGCATTTATATCATCAGAAACAAGAGTCAATAGTAGTGTTGCACTTTGGCTTTCAGTTAATATTAAATTTGTCATTTGATATGGGTCATCCCAAATTAACATTTGGTGAAAATTTAAAAATAAATCAGCCCTAGCAATAATCATAGGTTGGGGTAAAGATTAGCGACCACATGTATGAAAACTGTCTAGGTCTAATACTTTCTTTGTTGCCCACAGCAACCAATCAGAGCTCCAATTTATTTTCATTTAGCGCCCTGAAAAAATGGGGAGCTCTAATTGGTTGCTATGGGCAGCAACCAAAGTCTTAGATCTAGACACTTTTCATACATGTCGCCCTAGGTTTTATCGTGTTTTATTTTTTACAGGTTAACTTACTGTTACATGGTACTCTTGTACTGCTGGCATTCCTGATACGGCATCACTTCTAGTCTGGTATCTAATGTCACTTCTCATTACTATAACACAGGGTTGCCTATGTCATGTTAGCCAGAAGTGAAGTCAGACTGTAATACCCCAGTACAGGATATTGTTGCCTGTGGGGTTGAATCAGGATGCGTTCTTGTCACATTGTATATTATGTGTAAATTATGTGTAACATATGTGTTATGCATCTTTGGGAAGTGTTGTGTTGGCCCCTGTGCCAGAAACGGTTAAAGAAAACCTGTCACATAGATTATGTCCCTCTTGCTGAGGACAGCACAAGCTGGTGACAGACCTGTTGTTTCCAGCACTGTGTCCCTTATTCTGTAAGATGCTGTCGTTTTAGAGCATTTAATGCTCAAATCTTAGAAGGTGTTAGCCCCTCCCACCTGGCAGTTATTCACATGTTTCTACCTATTCAAAGTAATAAGATAAAAGAAGAAAAAACAGAAAAGGGGGCGCACAATAGTGAAATATGTAACAGGCAGTAAAATAGAATGAGGTATAGAATGCTCACCTCCTGAGGTGGTGCTCTTAAAGGGGTTTTGCCACGATCTCATTTCATAGCTCCTGCATCCAGCTCTTCAGCTCTGTGTGCTCAGAAGGGGGGTGTGTATGATTTGTTTGAATTACATATCATGTGACCCAGCAGGATGACATCACCAGGCCTTTTCTCTCTCTAATCAGAGAAAGGTCTGTTTATTTAAAGAGGTACAAGTAAATACACTGTAGCCTAGAGGTAATGCTTTTTACCTCCCGACACAAGGGTCCTGGGTTCAAATCCCTGCAGTAACCAAACCCTTGGATTTTTTTTTCTTTATCAATACACTATAGCTCATTGAAGTTTCTTTTTTAATTTATTTGCACTGTTAGACTTATTAATAAGGAGTACAGAGGATGGGAGTAGAATGACAGCACCTGGGGGTTGAACACTCAGTAGCTGTCTGAGAGGAGAGGTTATGTCTGGGCATGTGCGACCAGGCCTGAGGAGCTTGCAGCCCTGGTCGTATCACCTGGAGACAAGCTGTAAACAATGGATCACTAATAGGGCAGCTAAAGCAAAAACGGTGCAGAATTTTTAATAAGGATGAATGGTGAAAATGTTTATTATTTAATTTGCAAGCTTCCCACGTCAATTTTACTTCATGGCAAAACCCCTTTAATTTAGAGGCACAACACTCTTAAGTGTATGCAGGACTTTTGTAGTCCGTAGCCCTTAACACGGCAGCCGCAGGTCAGGTGCACTTCAACGCTCCAGGGAACGCTGAGTTCATGTAGACGGCAGAAGAAAAAGTATTCAAAGTAATAGGTTTATCGGTTGAGGTGGGCGGGACTAGGCTCAGGTGGGCGGGGTATGAAGAAAACTGACTCTTTTCATGACTCTTTGCCGGAGAAAACTGCAGATTTGAGCACTAAATACTCAAACTCCAGCATTTTACAGAATAAGGGTCTGGAAACAGCAGGTCTGTCACTAGCTTGTGCTGCCCTCAGTAAGGGGGGAATAAACTATGTGACAGGTTCTCTTTAAGCTTCTTGACAACTCACACCAAGGGCCACATGTATGAAAACCATCTAGGTCTAGACCTAGACAGTTTTCATATATGTGTCCCCAAGTGTTTCAGCACCTAGCTCCTGATTTGACAAGGAGCTGGAGAGGTGTCACACCAGAAGTGGCGGTTGGAGGCAGTTGAAGGCAGGAAGGTCCGTTGGACTCAGTCTAGGAAATGGCTAGTGACTAGGAAGTCTGGTATGAAGCTCTGCTGGTGGAGAGTAGCGTAGAAAGAAGACAGCTTCAGCACTGTGTGACCATTGCAGGTCCACAAAAATAAGACAGTTAAGTGAGTACCACAGATCCCAGAGGAACACAACCTACAATAGGAAGAGGATTAGGCTGCCAACATACACTAGGACACCTCAAGTCTGCTACAAGGAGGATTCAGACCACTACTCTCAACACGTATGCCATATTTCCAGGGGCGTTGCCAGGGGCCCAAAACATCCGGGTCCTTAGCCCCTTGTGTTAAGTATTGCTCTATAGGGCTGGGTTCACACGGCATTTTTCACATGAACTGCGGATGTATTTTTACAGATGATAAATTGTAGCCAGCGCGTCCCTCTGAAGCTCTCACTGATATTTATTCTCCCCAGAACAAGTGATCATGGTTCTCAGTGAGAGCTATAAATTACCATAATGTTGGCTCGTATGTCAGGCAATTACGCGCTGAAGTACGGACCGACATTATGTTGTGTGAACATACACAGCGTATTTGTGGGGCATAACTGTGCCCAAAGTTGCAGATGACTGGGTGCGTGGTCACGTTCCACTAACTTACATCACATTTTGGACCAGTTCTTTTTCGAATGGTGATGTAAGTAGAGGCATGTAATCACTGCACCCAGTCAGCTGCCACAGCGGTGACATCCCCATTTGGAAGCGTTGGCATGTCAACAGGAGACTGGAGAGATGCTTTGGCGGAACTGGGGACAGGTAAATATAAGTGTTTTCTTATTTTCCTATCCCCAGGAGCTATTAGAATGAGTATTTGTTTATGAGGTAGACAACTTCTTTAACACATTACACTGTTATGTTGACTGCAGCTGCCACGTAACTATGACTAATATCCTATGATATTACTGTTGATTATTAAGCACTTTATTTTTTTTTTAGTAGGCTTAAAGAAAAATAACTGGATGAGTCCTTTAATGACCGTGTTGTGTCTATATTTTCGCAACACAATCTCCACCCTCTTCATAAATCTCCAATCCTGCTATTCAGTTTATATTTCAGAATTTCTCCAGTGCTACGCATGGAGACTATTCACCAACTAATTCCATTTGACCACTACAGTGATGGTACATAATGGGTCACCACTGCAAGCAATTAATCCAGCAGTCACGTGTGGGTCATGGGAGATCAAGGACCATACTATAGCGATTGTTGGTAAGGGGAGACATTAAGTGGCAAGACTCTCTATGGGGAGAAGGGGGTAGAAGAAACAGAAAGTACTGTGAAGAAAAAGAGCATGGAGATAAATAATGGGCTTCTGTGGATAAAATGTTGCTCTGTTGGGGACAATGTGGAAACATTAGGTGGCAGGACTTTATGGAAGAAGGACATGCAGAGAGGAACAGAACGGGGAGAAAGAACTAACAGGTTTTGTGGAAAGGCAGAGGCAGACAACAGATGGGAAGGGGCTTTGTTGGGAGCAAATGGTAAACACTAGATAGACAGTTTCTGTGAAGGTGAGGAGACATGAAAAGAAGTCTGGTAAGGAGGAGGAACAGCAGAGCAAGGGCTGTGTGAAGGGGAAAGTGGGGCGAAAGAGGTATGAAAGGTGGGAGGACTCTGAGGGGAAAGGGTGTGGAACAAAGTCGCAGGACTTTGTAAGAGAAAGGAAAGTTTGAGGTAACATAATGTGGTGGGATGAATAGTGGTTCAAGTGTGGACAATCAATGTGGCTGTGAAAGTGTAGAGAATCTAGGGAGAGACAGTAGGTGGGTGAGTGGCCAGCGTGTGTATGCATGTGTGTGTGTGTGTGTATGTATATATGTTGTGGGAATGACCTGGATCCTTCTGAGGGGCCATTCTCAACTTGTCGGATGAAAAGTACCAAGATGCCACCATTCAATGACACCAACATCGACGTTTTTGTAGATGTAGTGAGTCATGAATTGGAAAAAATTGTTACAGGAATATGTTATAATGACTATAACCTGCCTAAGGAAGAATATTTGGCGTTAAAATCATTGGAAAGTGATCAAACAATCACTATTAAACCATCCGACAAGGGGGGTAACCTGGTGGTCCAAAATTTTGGTGACTATAGGGATATGTGCCTCCAGGTTCTTAGTGACAAACAGAGTTATGCTATCATAGAAAATGACCCTACAGAAAGATTTCAAGACAAACTTAGAAGGCTATTAAAAACTGCCCTAGAAGAGAAACTCATTAACGAAAGAGAATTTGGGTTTTTATATCCAGAATCCCCGCAGCTGGCCACATTTTATGGACTCCCTAAAGTTCACAAGGGACTAGATCCCCTAAAATGTAGACCGATAGTGTCAGGGGTGGGTAACCTGACACAGAATTTAGGCCTATATATTGACCAAATATTAAGACCATTTGTTTTGTCTTTACCCTCCGATATCAGAGACACGATGGACCTCCTGGCGAAATTGGAGGATGTCGTTCTTGATGAGGGAGCGCTGCTATGCAGCATTGATGTAGAAGCGCTGTACAGTTCCATCCCACACAGTGAAGGACTAAAAGCACTTGATTTCTTTCTGTCGACTCGCAGCCAATTCCTTACCCGTCATAATCAGTTTATACTGGACCTCATGAACTATGTGTTGACGCATAACTATTTTTTTTTCAATGGCCGCTTCTTCCACCAGCTCAGGGGCACGGACATGGGTAGCCCCTGTGCACCTACCTATGCCAACGTGTTCCTGGGCTGGTGGGAGAGCACCATTGTTTTTGCGGAACACATGGAAGATCATAGCCAACATATAGCCCTGTGGGGGCGCTATATCGATGATGTGATCATCATTTGGACCGGATCTGAACATCAGTTCATGTTATTTGTGGAGTCACTAAATGTTAACTCCATTGGTCTGAGGTTCACGTATGAAATAGGAAGGGAAAGGCTACCCTTCCTGGATATCAACATCAGGAGGGGTGCTAGTGGAAGAATAGAAACAATGGCATATAGAAAACCCACGGCAGGAAACAGTCTTTTACAGTGGAACAGCGCACATCCATATCCACTAAGGAGGGGGATCCCGAAGGGACAGTTCACTAGAATACGTAGGAACTGCTCCTCTGTGGAGACATTAAAAAAGGAGGCTGATGATTTAACAGCAAGATTTCTTGAAAGGGGGTATCCAAAATCTGTGCTAAGGGAGGCGTATCAACAAGCCCTGACTACTGACCATGAGAATCTCTTGAAAATAAGAACCAGAGAGAACATGAATAACGTTAGAATCATTGGAACATATGATGTGGCAGCAGGGGAGGTAAAAAGGATTCTGGATATGTTTTGGCCAATTCTCTTACAGGACTCAATCACTGCAGAACTGATAGATGCACATCCGGTTGTAACATTTAGAAAAGGAAAAAATCTAAGAGATAGATTGGTGCACAGCCACTTTGTCCCACCTCGACCGGCAAGGACTTGGCTAGATACACCTGTTTGTGGGATGTATAAGTGTGGTTCATGCAAAGCGTGTAAATTTATTAAAGTCACCAAAGCGTTTGTGGATAATCAAGGGCAAACTCATAAATTGAATACGTTTGCAAATTGTAAATCTAAGGGTGTTATCTATGGTTGTACTTGTTCGTGTCCACTGACATACGTAGGGAAAACCTCCAGGGAATTCAGGCAAAGGGTCCTGGAACACATTGGGGACGTGGAACACGAATGAGATACATCGGTGGCTAGACATGTAGTGGAAGTGCATGGTGGTGATGTGACGGTACTCTCCTTCTTGGTATTGGAGGTTGTTAATAGGAGTCCTAGAAGGGGGGATTTTGAAAGAAAAATCCTACAAAGAGAGACCTTCTGGATTTATCAGTTGAGAACATTGAAACCGGGGGGTCTTAATGAGACGATGTCATTCATCCCGTTTATTTAACATCTCTCGTCACCTCTTATATAAGCTGCATTTACTGATATCTGGTTGATATCCTCTTTATGTTATTTGATTATATCTTATACAATTAGGTTTGGCAGGGGATCACGCTACTGTTGGACAATCACTGTGTATGGAATTAATATATGAGGGTATCTTGTCCTGGTTGTCGGTCTATTTCTTGCCTGCTATAAGATTTTGGTAATATTCTAATACAGCCACAATACAACTGTACTATATCTTTGGTAGTTATGGTATTGTGGCTGGCATTATGATGGGAATTTCTGACCCAGTGTATTTGTTATGGGTATCTAACTAACAGCAGTATTGGTGTACTATGCATGCGTACACAGGAGAGGATAGCATTACCTTGAGATGCTTGTCTCTCTATTGGCTGAGTGATCCGCGATGGTTGCTATGATACGAGCTGGTGACGCGGTGTCAGCGTAATGACGGCCGTGAGTATCGCGAGATTCGTCATGGATTGACGCATGCGCAGATGGTACCGGAGTGTCATCCGGAAGCGCATGGCGCCGTCGCGTCTCTGGTAACTAGGGGAGCACACTATCTCAGCGTCCGGAAGTAGGTAAGTCTCACCGATATCCTGTAAACTATTTAAGGTGGTGATTCCCGTATATTATTGCCCTCTCTAATATCGGTGACATGGGGGACCTGGACTATCGGTTTTGAACAAACACGCGAGTATCATTCATCCTTTCTTTGTGCATGGTCGTGGATTTTGTCTGTTGATATCTGTATATCGGGATCTATATTTGTTATAACCATTGACCCTGATGAACCCTTCTATTTATAGGGGGAAATGCGTTGGTCTGGGGTATTTGACAATATGTAGGAGGGAGATTGTATATTTATATCTCTTTTTCCCGTATAATTAGTGATTTCCTATACCATAGTTAATATATATAGGTGTAGGTTAGTCCTTTGCATGTAATGAGGAGTGTGTCTACTTACATCCTGTATGCTTGTATTTTTAAGAGTTACCGTATTCCCTTTTGGTTTGGGGTATTTTCCTAATACGTAGTCATGAGATTGTGCATCTTCGTCTCCTTTTTCTTACATTAATAGTGATTTGCTATACCTCAATTACAAGCATAGATTTTTGGGATTCGCTTACTGAATCTCTTATACCTGCATTGGCAGGAGTTACCCTATTCTTAGGTATTGTTTCTATCACATGAGTGGTTTAGTCACTACTATTATATTGAATAGGGGTAATTAGGGACTGTCAGTAAGGGACAGGTTCCGGGTAAGGGCGCCCTTATTGGGGCGATTACCTTACACTTTGTCTTGGTTAGGGTAGGGTGTTTCTAGTTGTGTGAGGGTTGCAATAGGGTGTGTAGTATTTTAATTGATTATTCTAATAAAAGTATGTTTTTATATTTATCTAGTCGCTAAGTGATTTGTATAGTGTGTTTTTTTGGTTAGAGATTTTTTTGTGAATCACTAGCTTTTGTACCTTTGGGTATGTCCAGCCCTGATATCTTTTTGGATTTTGTTGTTTGTTGGGAATTAGCGGTCACAGAGGTAGGCACAAGCGGGATGGTTGCAACAAAAATACAGGGTTTTATTTTAGTACAAAACAAAACAGCAAAACAAACGGAAATACTTATGCAGCAGGCTTACGTCAGTCGTTTAACATGCAGCACAACAACAAACGATGTAAGTCCAGCATCAAAAAGAAACACAGTTTATACTCCACTGTGTGGCAGGTGAAGTCTCTGGAATTCAGACCTCCTCAGTCTGGTTTGGTGGTCGGTAGCAGGCTCCTTCCTGCTCAGCACCTTCTGGAGAAATGACTCCCAACACCAATTAGCACCAAGTTGACTCTCTCACCTGGTCTCCTCCTGCACAGGCTTTAAAGGCCTGGAACATCTGTAAAGCCTGGACCGGAGGGGTGAACGGCCTCCCACCCACGCTACAGCTGTTTAGAAAAAGGCAACCCATTCAAGCTGCATCGCAGCTATACTAGACTATTGACCTGTAAGTAACCTACGGTTACTTACCTATACTGCTGTCTTTCCCCCCACCAAGGTCCGGTTCCTTGGTGAGTCCCACTAGTGCAGTTCTCCTGCTGTCCTTCAGACTTTTGAAAAAGCCGGGATGTACCACTGGACTGGCCTCTCTGACACTTCCCTACTATTTGTAACATCCTATCCGGTACATATCTCCCAACCACTATTTTTCCTGCAGGTTGCTTACAATGTATATATATATATATATTATATATATATATATATATATATATATATATATATATATATATATACATATACACATCTATACGCATACATATATTTACAACACATATGCAGATTAACCCTTAATCCATACGGTCACACATACTGGACAGACTACACACTGTACATGCCTGGGTCACAGGGCCTTGAAGCTTCCTCATGATGCCACTGTCAGCACAGGTGATGGTGAGGGCTGTTGCTACCTACTGCCCTGGGGTCATGAACTCTCCTGAATGGGACCTCAGTACAGCAGCAGCTATCAGTGTTATCAGGACTCAATCAGCTGCTGATACACTGTGTAGCTGCTGGAGACTGGACACAGAGCAGTAAATCAGAATCTTCTCACTGGCAGGAGCTTTGTAGCTGTAACATTTCCCCCCTGTGTGTGGGCCCCAGGGCCTCGTGCAGCCCTCCCCCTCCTTCCCTGCTGCTGCCGGACAGTCAATCAGTTGTCCAGCAGCAGAGCAAGAAAAATAAGATAAACTTTATTTTTATCTAAAGAGTCTCCTTCCTGCTGCCCCCGGGAGCGGAGCAGACTCACTGTTTATGCTTCTGGCCGAGACTATGATGATTTCCCTGTGTATAATCAGCTTCCTCCATCCACTAACAGGTGAGCAGCAGCGGCTGTGCTTCCTCCTCAGCGTAACTCTGCAGACAGTGCTGATTGGTGGAACAGCGGACCGCTGCCGCTGCTGCCTGCCGCTCCACCAATCAGCTTTGCTGAGGAGATGGAGAAGCCTTGCTTGACTCTCTCTCTCTCTCTCACGACTGTCGGCAGGTGCTCCTGTGCACCCGATGAGCTGAGGTTTCGGGGCACAGACAGTCTTGCAACGCCCCTGCATATTGCTGCTATTGTAAGGAGCACCTGACCCCTCATCTCCCTGCTGGGCATTTGTGGATTGGAAGAATTGTTTATAGGAACTGGGATCCTGTTATTTCACTGCTTAAAAGTTAATCATCTTCAATAAAGACAGGCATTATTTTACCAACTACAACACCTGCATGTGTGTGTCTGTGCAACTGCAGCCTCCACCACCATCCATAGTTGCCAACTTTCGAAAATGAAAAAGCAGGAGATTGAAGAGGGCGGCGCGCTACGCAAAAATTTGCATGGACACACCCATCTTTTGTGTGTCATGCCCCCTTCAATAAGCCACACCCACTCTGTCTAACCACATAATGGCTTTGGAATAAAGCCAGGTAGATGCCCTTATAGCCAGGTAGTAGCCCCCCGTAACCAGGTAGTGCCCCATACAGGCAGGTAGTTGCTCCCTTTGTTAGCCAGGTAGATGCCCCCCTTTGTTGTAGCCAGGTAGTTTCCATCTTCATTAGCCAGGTAGTTGGGCCCGCTGTAGCCAGTAGTTGCCCCCTTCATTAGCCAGGTAGTTGCCCCCTTTGTAGCCAGGTAGTTGCCCCCTTCATTAAACAGGAAGATGCCCCCATCATTACCCAGGTAGTTGCCCCGTTTGTAGCCGGTAGCCCCCTTCATTAGCAGGTATTGCCCCCTTCATTTGCCAGGGAGTTGCCCCTTCATTAGCCAGGTAGTTGCCCCTTCATTAGCCAGGTAGTTGCCCCCCTATAGCTAATACAAATAAAATAATAAAAGTCACTTACTTCACCAGGCTCCTTGCAGCACGGCCAGCTCCGGACATCTCCTCAGCCGCGCGTCACACCCCCTGCGACTCTGACCTGTATGTACAGCGCGCACCGGCGCTGTACATACAGGGGGAGGAGGGAGCGATCCCTCCTGCCTCCTCCCTGCACACCGGCCGGCGCTGTACAACAGGGGGAGGAGGGAGCGATCCCTCCTGCCTCCTCCCTGCACAGTAAGACGCGCCGTGCGGGTGAGCGGCCGCTGCGGCCGCTTCACCCGCCTGTAGCAGCGGCCGGCGGCGCAAGAGTAGCGCACCAGCGCTACTCTGGCGCTGCAGCGGGAGGAATGCCAACTCTGCCGGGAGGGTGGGGGGGGGACCCCAATTAGCAGGATCCCCCCCGCCAAAAGCGGGAGAGTTGGCATGTATGCTACCATCTTGGGTAGGTCCCGGCCAGGCCGCAATACTATGCCCACCATACACCAGAGGGAATACCATGGGGAAGGGGGAGGCGGGATGGCTGAGTGTGTATGTTTGAGTGTGCGGGGTAAGGGTGTGTGTTGAGTGTGAGACGGAGGGTGTGTGTGTGTTTGATTGTGTGGGGGAGGGATGTGTGTGGAGTGGCTGAGTGTGTGTTTGAGTGTGCTAGGGAGGGGTGGTGTTAATTTCAGTGTGCAGGGGAGGGGACCTGTTTATTTCAGTGTGTGGGGGAGGTGTGTGTGTTTCAGTGTATGAGGGAGGGGATGTGTGTAATTCAGTATGCGGAGGAGGGGATATGTGTATTTCAGTGTGTGGGGGCGGGGAGGTGTGTATTTCAGTATGCGAGGGAGGTGTGTGTGTTTGAGGGTGTGGTGGAAGGATGTGTGTGGAGTGGCTGAGTGTGTGTGTTTCAGTATGCTAGGGAGGGTAGGTGTTTATTTCAGTGTGTGGAGGAGGGGATGTGTGTATTTCAGTGTGTGGGGGAGGTGTGTGTGTTTGGGTTTGCGGGGGAGGGGAGGTGTGTATATTAGTGAGCTGAAGAGGTGTGTATTTCAGTGTGCGGAGGAGGGGATGTGTGTATTTCAGTGTGCGGGGGAGAGGAGGTGTCTATTTCAGTGTGCAGGGGAGGGGAGGTGTGTATTTCAATGTGCAGGGGAGATGTGTGTGTTTGAGAGTGCGGCAGAGGGGAGTGTGTATTGGATTATGTGGGGGAGGTGTGTGTATTTCAGTGTGTGCTGGAGTGTGTTTGAGTGTAGGGTGGAGGGTTATGTGTGTATTGGTTTGTGTGGGGGAGATGTGTGTGTATTTCAGTGTGCGTGGGAGGGATGTATGTGTTTGAGTATGCAGGGGAGGGGTGTATGTATTGGAGCATAGGGGGAGGTGTGTGTTTGAATGTGTGGGGGAGGGTTGTATGTGTTTGAGTGTGCAAGGGGGTAGGAGTTGCCCACGTGTCTCCTGCCCCTTGCCCCAGGGCCGTCTTAACACCATCATGGGCCCCCGGGCAGAGCTGTGCCCTGGGCCCCCCAAACACTACAAGCACTTTGGGTGGGTTCACAGTACGATATTACATTGGTTCAAGGTATCCGTTGGGGTACCATGAAAAAAAGGTACTGGAGCAAATACCATACAAATCCATTGGGGATAATAACTATGCTATTAAGTCCCGTAAAATAAGTGTATGCACTGAGAAATAGAGCAGAATGTATCCCACACAGGGCTACACCTGCTCTATTATCCCCTATGATTCTGTCGCAGTATCTGCCGGGGAACTTCTTTTCACAATACCCTGACAGATACCTCAGGCATATACAATATCGTATTTTGAACCCACCCTTACAGGAACAATTATTGAAAGCAAACTTATAACAGTTCCATGTGGACAGCTATCTTAAAGGGGTCGTCTCACTACAAGGATTGCGTTTTATGTTAAAGATCTTGCAAAAACAAGTCACTTTGCAATATGTGTCCATTAACAGTGTCCTACCTATTCCTAGATATCCCCTCTTGTATGGGTTGTATCAGCTCCTCAGGTCACCATAGCTACAGACCTGTGTGATCTCTCCTGATAGGCTGCCAGCACTGTTCGCTATAGCTACAGACCTGTGTGATCTCTCCTGATAGGCTGCCAGCACTGGTCACTATAGCTACAGACCTGTGTGATCTCTCCTGATAGGCTGCCAGCACTGGTCACTATAGCTACAGACCTGTTTGATCTATCCTGATAGGCTGCCAGTGCTGGTTGCTGTAGCTACAGACCTGTGTGATATTTCCTGATCTTTCCTGATAGGCTGAAAGCACTGGTCACTATAGCTGCAGACCTGTTTGCTCTCTCCTGATAGGCTACCAGCGCTGGTTGCTATAGCTACAGACCTGGCTTCTACTGCAGCCTAGTGGAAGCCAGTAAACATGCCCCTGAATTCAAAGTGAAACCAAAAAAACAGGACTGAGGTGAGATGAATCAATGTAGTGAGACAATCCCTTTAAGCCCCAGGTCACACGGCCGCTCATATAAAATAGTTACGGTATGTATAATTTGTCTTTTTTTAATCTAGACTTTGAAAACTCTCTCTCTTTGAAATTGTGTGTTTTGTCATGTATAACGGGGCTCTCCTGTCTTCTCTTTACCTCCTTGTTTTTGGTGGTCGTCATTTCTGAAGTCCCTGATTGGGTTCAGCAGTCAAGGTGCCATTGTCTGACTTCACCACTCCAAGCCATTTACTTTAAAATGGTGAAGTCCGACAATGGCACCTTGACTGCTGAACCCAATCAGGGACTTCAGAAATGACGACCACCAAAAACAAGGAGGTAAACAGAAGACCACTATAAATACATATATTATATGATGGCTGTGTGTCGGGGGCTTAGGGTGGCCAAACCCATGAAATTGTTATGTTACTGATACTCCTGTAAGTGTGTGTATATAAGTCCCCAGCTGAGCCAGTGTTCACACAGAACAGATGACTGTCCCCTCTTGTCTCATTTGTTGTTCATTGTAAACTTTCCCCTTCCTGCATATATATGATTTATATGCTGTGTGTTTTTATATATATATACACACACACATATACATACATACATACATACATACATACACACATACACACACATACACACACACACACATCTCTACCTTGCTCCCGGAATGTGCAGCGTCCAGCTCGCTGAAACGTCCAGAGCAGACCTGGACACTCCCGAAGCACAGTAGAGCAATGTGTGTATGTATATGTGTGTATATAATATATATATATATATAATATATATATATATATATATATATAATACTCACCGGCCACTTTATTAGGTACACCTGTCCAACTGCTCGTTAACACTTAATTTCTAATCAGCCAATCACATGGCTGCCACTCAGTGCATTTAGGCATGTAGACATGGTCAAGACAATCTCCTGCAGTTCAAACCGAGCATCAGTACCGGGACGCAAGGTGAATTGAGTGCCTTTGAACATGGCATGGTTGTTGTGCCAGAAGGGCTGGTCTGAGTATTTCAGAAACTGCTGATCTCCTGGGATTTTCACGCACAACCATCTCTAGGGTTTACAGAGAATGGTCCGAAAAAGAAAAAACATCCAGTGAGCGGCAGTCCTGTGGGCGGAAATGCCTTGTTGATGCCAGAGGTCAAAGGAGAATGGGCAGACTGGTTCGAGCTGATAGAAAGACAACAGTGACTCAAATAGCCACCCGTTACAACCAAGGTAGGCAGAAGATCTGAACGCACAGTACGGCGAACTTTGAGGCAGATGGGCTACAGCAGCAGAAGACCACACCGGGTGCCACTCCTTTCAGCTAAGAACAGGAAACTGAGGCTCCAATTTGCCCAAGCTCATCGAAATTGGACAGTAGAAGATTGGAAAAACGTTGCCTGGTCTGATGAGTCTCGATTTCTGCTGCGACATTCGGATGTAGGGTCAGAATTTGGCGTCAACAACAGAAAGCATGGATCCATCCTGCCTTGTATCAACGGTTCAGGCTGGTGGTGGTGGTGTCATGTGTGGGGAATTATTTTCTTGGCACTCTTTGGGCCCCTTGGTACCAATTGAGCATCGTTGCAACACCTTGTTGGATCTTGCCACGAAGAATTGAGGCAGTTCTGAAGGCAAAAGGGGTTCAACCCGTTACTAGCATGGTGTACCTAATAAAGTGGCCGTGAGTGTATATATATATATATATATATAATATATATATATATATATATATATATAATATATATATATATATATAACACACAGCATATAAATCATATATATGCAGGAGGGGAAAGTTTACAATGAACAACAAATGAGACATCTGTTCTGTGTGAACACTGGCTCAGCTGGGGACTTCATTTGTATTAACTGATCTCCAGGTATTATCAGTGAGGCTTGGAGGGAGGGGGTTTAAGATTAGCCTGAGTGCTCTGGGAGTGTCCAGGTCTGCTCTGGATGCTGCACATTCCGGGAGCACAGTACAGAGATGTATTTATCTAAGGAGCTGTCAGCGGCTACTTACACTGTTTGCCGCCTTCTCCTTCTCCTTCGTGGTCAGATGAAGGAGCTCACGGTCCCGGCCCCCCTCCCCCTGCTAAGCACAGAGCAGGGGTTGGCAGGGAGGATCGCTGCAGCCTGGGCCCTGCTTGTTTTCACTGCCGGGCTGTCCTGCCTCCGCTGTGAAGAGTGCAGGCAGGAGCCGCAGGACACAGCAATAGCACACACGGAGCATCGCTGAAGCCCGGCCCCTGCTCCGACTGCCGCGCCGCCCTGTCTGTGCAGCAAAGAGTAAAGCACAGGCACAGCGCAACGGGAGCACAGCAGTCCCTGGGTGTATTCACTGACACTGGGCAGGGTAGGCAGCTGACCGACGGGGCCCCTGAGCTTAGAAGGCCCCCCGGCAAGTGCCTACCTGGCCCAATGGAAGAGACGGCCCTGCCTTGCCCCTGTCTCCTGCCCCCTGCTCTCTGTCTCTGGTGGTCTCAATTGGCAGGTGATAGACCACAAGGGGTAGAAGTTGCCCTCTGCTCCTTGTCCCCTGCCCCCTGCATTCTGTGTTTGGGAGCTACAGGGGACTGGATACAGACTACAGGGGGCAGGAGTTGCCTCCTTGTTTCCTGTCCCTTGCGCCTTTCTTCTGCCCCCTGTGGTCTGTCTCTGGCAGTCGCAGGGGGCAGGATATAGGCCTCAGGTGGCAGAAGCTTTCTCCTGTCCCTTGCTCCTGCCCCCTACAGTCTGTCTTGGCGGCTGCAGGGGGAAGGAGACAGGCTGCAGGGGACCGAATCTGGCAATTGCCTATGGCAATAGCCTGTTCAGCATCCAGGAAAGCTGGGCGTTGCTCAGCACCTTCAAATCTCCCTGGTGCCCACTTTCAAAAGTTTCTAAGTATGGTTATAATGTAATTAAAACACATACCCAGTGTAAAACATATATCAGGTGTCATTTCCCGAAATGTGAGCACAGGAAGTATAAACATGACCCCAAAATCATGTGTGAGGTCATTGAAAACATGCCGTAGCAAGATAAAGTCCATCATCAAGTTGAAGATGCGCAGTAGTCAAGTGATGTTTGGAACCAGTTGAATATGCGCAATGCATGCAAAGGATTCCAGCATAGCAGCGGCATTATCACGGAGACGCAGAGAACTCTGCCAGCACAACACGACCACAGCACTGCTGAGAATGAAGAAAAAAGCGCAATACATTACATTGTACGATAAGGGAGTTAACAGAAACAACACAAAAAACACAAAAAAACTAAAAACAAAAAGTAAGAGTGTCAAAGTGAAATTGAGTGCCACCGTGTGCTAAGGTGACAGTGCAGGTAACTAAGTATAAGGACATGACAACTGATATTTCCCACACAACTGGGTAAAGGATATATACTTAAAAATTATTGTATTCCCTGATATGGACGGATGGAAAAGAGGAGTATCCACAAAGATATAAACATAAAAAAATAAATAAATAAATCATTATATAATCAATATGCAGTAAAATATTATATACCAAAAATCATATCCAACACTCAAATCAGAATTACAAGTACCATAATATATTATCATGTAAAGTGCAATGTGTAAATATATACAAACCAACAAAAATAAATAGATAAGATATATAATATAATGCAAATACAATCCTACATAATTTTAAACCTTAAAGAGAACCTGTCACATAGTTTTTGCCCCCCCTGGCTGAGGACAAAACAAGGTAGTGTCAGGCATGCTGTTTCCAGTGCTGTGTCCCTTATTCTGTAAGATGCTGTAGTTTTCGTGTATGTAATGCTCAAATCTGCAGTTTTCAGCCAGAAGAGTCATTCAAAGAGTCATTCAGAGTGTCGGTTTTTTTCAAACCCGGCCAATCTGAGGCTAGCTCCGCCCACCTCAACTGACAAACCTATTACTTTGAATAGGTAGAAACATGTGAATAACTGTCAGTGGGCAGAGCTATCCTTTGGTGGGTGGAGCTAACACCTGCTCATGAATAAGATTTAAGGGGTAAATGCTCTAAAACTGCAGCATCTTACAGAATAAGGGGCACAGTGCTGGGAACAGCAGGTCTGACACTAGCTTGTACTGCCCTCAGCAAGGGGGGCACAACCTATGTGACAGGTTCCCTTTAAGAGTATAGTAATAAGTCATAAATAGGAATAAAGTCCAAAACAAAGCATCAGGAGTCTGAAGAATTTTTTCTTGACAATGAATTCAAAATCAGAAATAAACTTGGTAGACTTGCACTAAGGAAGAGACAAAAATAAAAATATTACAGGCAGTCCCCGACTTACACCATTCCAACTCTGTCCCCTAGTTACAAACTGAGACTTATGGGGTATGGTAGCAATTGTAGTGGAACGACAAGTTCCAGCATGCCACAGCAGCACATGACGTGAATTCTTAATCGGGACACAGAGAGCAAAACAAATTTAAAGACCCTTCCCTGTACTACCCAAAACTAAAAAAAAAAAATATTTTGTGCTGGGGTTACAATTCATAAATATACTTGTTCCTACTTACAAAAAAATTCAACTTAATAACAAACTTACAGTCCCTATCACGCTCATAACCTGGGGACTGCCTGTATTAATAAAAAAAAAAAAAAAACATAGACATAGTAAAATACGAAAACACACATGAGGTAAGGCAAGTAGAAAGTATCATATATATGGTTTTCAAAAATGGAGCAAAATGTAGTTGTTTATTTAATCCTTTAAGAAAAAAATTGTCCAAAGTAAAGATCTACCTCATCTCTTGCTGGGCCAAGATGGTCTTCTGGTCACCTCCGCGAAAGTTAAGAAAAAACACAGTCAATCCCACAAAAGTGTAGCGATTTTGGGTCACACACATGATATTCCTTAAAGTCACATGCAATTAGATGTAAATTAGTATTGTGTACATTTTCTGCTGCAATGATTTCCAATATATATTCGCGAACCCTCCTCCAGAATTCCCTGGAGGTCATACCAAAGTATATTAAGCCACATGGGCACACTGCAAAATACATCACTCCAATGGTTGTACAAGTAATGATATGTATAATTTTATATGTTTTATCTTTAACAAAATTCCAAAAGGAATCAGCTGTATCCACATTTATGCATGCATGACAATTGCCATGTGTGTGATACCACCACTGTGCACCTTTTGAGCCAAATATAGTTTCTGGTCTCTTTCCATGTAGTGACTTTGTACTAGGATATCTTTGAAATTACATGTTCATTTGTATATGATGGATGGATAGTCAGGTAACTTTTGACCTAATACATAATCAGTTTTGTCTCAGTATTTTCCTAGTGCTTTACAGTAGACATCAAATTACAATGAGAATGATACAGTGAAGGAAATAATTCTTTGATCCTTTGCTGATTTTGTAAGTTTGCCCACTAAGAAAGACATGAACAGTCTATAATTTTATGGGCAGGTTAATTTAAAAATTAAGAGATAGAAAATCCAGAATAAAATCCAGAAAACCACATTGTAGAAATTATATAAATGTATTTACATTTTGCTGAGAAACATAAGTATTTGATCCCCTACCAACCATTAAGAGTTCTGGATCCTACAAACCAATTAGACGCTCCTAATCAACTCGTTACCTTCATTAGAGACTGCTGTCTTAAAGAATCACCTTTATAAAAGACTCCTGTCCCCAGACTCAATTAATCAGTCAGACTCTAACCTCTACAGCATGACCAAGGCCAAAGAGCTTTCTAACAATGTCAGGGACAAGATCATAGACCTGCACAAAGCTGGAGTGGGCTACAAATCCATAAGTAAGATGCCGGGTGAGAAAGAGACAACTGTTGGTGCAATAGATAGAAAATGGAAGAAATACAAAATTACCGTCAATCGACATTGATCTGGGGCACCATGCAAAATCTTACCTCGTGGGGTATTCTTGATCATGAGGAAGCTGAGAGATCAGCCTAAAACTACACGGGGGGAACTTGTTAATAATTTGAAGGCAGCTGGGACCACAGTCACCAAGAAAACCATTGTTAACATATTACGCAATAATGGTTTAATATCCTGCAGTGCCTGAAAGGTCCCTCTGCTCAAGAAGGCACATGTGCAGGCCCATCTGAATTTTGCCAATGAACACATGGATGACTCTGTGAGTGATTGGGAGAAGGGGTTGTGTTCAGATGAGACAAAAATTGAGCTCTTTGGCATTAACTCAACTCGCCATGTTTGGAGGAAGAAAAATGCTGCCTATGACCCAAAGAACACCGTCCCCACTGTGAAGCATGGAGGTGGAAACATAATGCTTTTGGGGTTGTTTCTCTGCTAAGGTCACATTACTACTTCACTGCTTCTATGGGAGAATGGATGGAGCCATGTACCGTAAAATCCTGAGTGACAAACTCCTTCTCTCCACCAGGACATTAAAAATGGGTCGTGGCTGGGTCTTCCAGTTAGGCAATGACCCAAAACATACAGCCAAGGCAACAAAGGAGTGTCTTAAAAAGAAGCACATTAAGGTCATGGAGTAGCCTAGCCAGTCTCCATACCTTAATCCCATTGAAAATTTATGGAGGGAGTTGAAGCTCCAAGTTGCCAAGCGACAGCCTCAAAATCTTTGTGATTTAGAGATGATCTGCAAAGAGGAGTGGACTAAAATTCCTCTTGACATATGCTGTGCTTGCCAACTAGAGTTTTGTCACCAAGCATTAAGTCTTGTTAGCCAGAGGGATCAAATACTTACTTCTTTCAGCAAAATGCAAATAAATTTATATAACTTATACAATGTGATTTTCTGGATTTTATTTTGGATATTCTATCTCTCAATGTTAAAATTAACCTACCCTTAAAATTAAAGACTGTTCATGTCTTTGTCAGTGGGCAAACTTTCACAATCAGCAAGGGATCAAATTATTATTTCCTTCACTGTATGAGGTGATGAATCTCACCCGTTGGTTGAATGCTTTCTGTCAATTTACTTTAAGTACATCATCACTTTTGTATACTTGGCTCTGGTATATGTTTTAGTGATGGATTGATGGAAGTAGCCTTTTTGACTTTTTGTTCCAACTTCACAGTTCTTTGTTAAAAATATGAGTCAGTTGAACAGATTCTTTATATTCTAATGGACTGCCTAATAGGAATGTTGTGAATAAGGTGTTTTGGATGAGATGATGTAGCATGCATTCAAGTTGGTTTTCTAAAAAGATCTGATTGCAAAAAATCATTAGCAGCAACAGTAAATTAAGTGCATAGAAAGTCCATATTTTCCCTTTCAGATTTGTATGTACATTTGATATGAAAGGGATTCTTGTTAAATATATCCATAAAGATTTTCAAATCTTCCAATGTGCCCTGCCAAATAAATGAAATGTCATCGATGTATCTTTCCTAATATTGGACTTTGTCAATCAAGTGAACTGGCTCTGAACAAAAGATGATCCTTTCCCACAATCCCAGGAATATATTAGCATATAAGGGTGCACAGGTCACCTCCATAAATGTACCTTGGAACTGGAGATAAAAGGTATTGTGGAAAATAAAAAAAAAATGTGTGTAAGCACAAACTCCAAGTTCCACGATAAAATTGCAGATTTCCTTGTTTAAATTAGACATGTTCAAAAAATGACATGCTGTTGTTAAACCATCATCATGTCTAACAGATGTATACAGCAATTTAATGTCACAAGTTACCAAAATCATATCAGAATCCAGCTGCATATTTTCCATCTTATAAAGGATGTCATTTGCGTCTTTTAAGTACGACAGCAAGATCTTAACAAGGTAAATAATAATCAATGAATCAGCAAGCCAGTTCACATAGACTTCCTTGGCAAGATACAATTGGTTGACCTGCTGGGTAAACTGCATTTTTGTGTATTTTTGGTAAAAGATGCAAACAAGATTCATGATTTAAACGTTTACTTTGTTTATTAGTCAGAAGGCCATTTTCTACAGCAGTGCTGATGATGAAGTTCAGTTCATTCTGACATTTTTGGGAGGGATTAAACCATAGCGTGTTATAATAGTTGGCGTCACAGAGCTGTCTCAGAGCTTTTCTCTCTTATATCTGTGGTGGCCATATAACCACATCTCCACCTTTATCAGATGCTTTGAATACTGCATCTTTCATTTCATGGAGTTCCTTTATTGCTTGTCTCTGAAGTACATTACAATAATTCCTTAAATTATTATTGCCAATTTATTTAAAACTCCTTAGTGACAAGTTTGACAAACAGCTCAAAATTAGAAAACATTGGCACAGGAGTTAATTTCATTGATTTAAGCAACAACGATGATAGAAACTTACTTCGTGGGTCATTAGATTCCTTATTATTTAATAACTATGTGACTCCGTGTCATAGTTAGAACCTTTGTTGCCCCCCCCTCCACCCCAACTGCAGATGGGACAGAGCCTATGAGCCCACAACATCGGAGCACTGTATATTTACAGAGCCCAAGGGACTTGCCAATTCTTCCAGGGGTCCAAGAGATTTGGCAATTGTATGGTCTATTCTATTCTAATGTCATTTTTAATTTATTAATTTGTAGTGTTGCTGAACTCTTTCCCTTTTTGGTTCAAAACTGCTTCAACAAAACTCGAAGAAAAAACAAACCTCTCAATCTGAACATTTCCTTTTTGCCCCAACCTAGCCCTAAAACTGACCATAACTGTAATCCTAACCCTACACTCGAGTTAGGGTTAGGTTTTCTTTTTTGCTGGGTTTGAATGGCTTAACCCATTCTTTAGAATTTTCAGTCTGATGTCACTTCTGATTTAATGATAAAATATATCAGAATAAACAAAACCACACCTTGAAAGAACAAACCAGATTTATTTCACTAATGTCCATAGAGGAATTATTGCAGCTCTTCAATTGATCAAATTTTCAAGCTTGAAAGTGATTTAAATGATGTTGCTTGTGGACGTGGTCTTTGGAGCTTGCACATAAGCCTAGTGGAGATTTGTACACTGATGCTTCTATTTATAATTTTTTTATACTCCCGGTTCAGCGTCACATAAGTAACCATAGCCTGATGAAGCAATAGCTTCACGGGACTGAAAGTGTCAGAGACTGGGTATGTTAACCCATTTAAATCAAGTGGAAAAAACCCTTACTGCAATTTAGGGTTAAGGTTAAGCTAACAGTTATTTTTAGAGAAGGTCACCAAAAATGGATTTGAGCTGACCCAAATAGAAGTTCTTGGATTTTGGTCCAATTTGACTTTGAACAGAATATGAATCGCAGCACTATTCATTTGAAAACAAAGTGAATATCTGAAGAAAAGGGAAGGAATTAAAACTTTGTTTAATACAATTGTATATTAAAAACGATGAAGCATAGACATAGTGTTATATTATGAAGTTTGATAGTAGTAGTTCTATTAAAATAGTTTAGAAAAGCTGATAATGTTAGGACATGGCTATCCACAGCAGTGTAATTAAACAGTATTGTGTAGGACACATTCCTGCAAGAACTTTCAGAATTAAGCCTTTTCTGTATACATGACATATTAATAAAATTAGCTAGCATATGAAATATGACATCAAAGCAGTAGCATTCTAAAACTGATTATGCTTCTTTAGTGTGTATTACTATGAACAGAACATGGGAGCAATTTATTCTCAGTGTGATGCAGATATAAAGCTTATCACAAACAGCACAGCTTCATTTTTCAGAATTTTGTTAGTTCATAAATTCATTTCCGTTCAAAGGTAAAATACATCAATGATATCTGGATGTCACAGGATAAGGTTGGCTTATCAAATACATTTGTCAAATTTAGTATGTATTTATGCATCAATGATACACATATATTCTTACATTGGAATGAACAGAAGGTTTGTCTGGGTACAAAAAAAAATACCTTATTAGGAAAATGTGAGCTAACAGAGGAGACCCCAAAAGGACCCTTGCTTAGCTAAGTGGATTAAGAAAAATCAATGATACACATATATTCTGAAATCAGAGCAAGAGAAGAGCTTTGAATATGGAGCTGATATGCTAATCACTGCTATAGAAGCACCCACAATATGGTCAGGGAAAGACAAGATGCATGAATGTAAAACTGTTTGTGGCTCTTAAATAGAATGGTAAGACAACCCCTTAATGGCTCAACACGTCTATGCATTACATGGACAGCCCATTGATGTTATTGGGCACTGTGTACTGCCTAATTGCCCCTGCTGTGCTAATGCTGTCTGTCAGATCCATTTAGATTTGCATTTATGTCGCACACAAGGACGGTATTGGTATTAAAGTGGTGATCACTGAGTAAAATTTATAGTAATTTATTTTTTGGATTTCAAAATGACTAGAGATGGGCGAATTGATTCTAACGAAGTGGAATTCGTTTAGAATTTCAGGAAAACTTCGGTTCGAAACGAAGTCGAACTTTGGGGTACTTTTGATTAATAAAATGGCTGCGAGCACATGGCGTTACATGGGGCAAAGAACTCTGGGGGAAGAAGGGCATAGCCTATATGACATATGCAGAGATTAAGCCAATCAGAGACCGGCGGGATTCTGTGACGTCACCGCACTATATAGGTCCGGGCGCGACACTGGGAGCTCATACCGCTCTCACTGTACTGATTAGGGAAGGTGTGCTGCCAGGTTGCTAATGTATCTCTTACTAAGAACTCATTTTTATACAGCGATTTTTGGGGGTGTCTCATCTTGTCTCAGAGACTGCTTCTCTTAACGTTCTATTTCTGATTTTGTGGGGTATTGGATCTGAAGTCCAGTGTGCGTCCAGTGCAGTTGCATATACATTTTAATGCTATTTGCTCACAGCACATTGAACATCCAAGGGTTATCTAAGCCTGTTCCTGTTGTATTCATTTAAAGAAACAGCGTTTTTACAATACAAATACCACTTCATTTTTGGTTGCTCAATTCTTTTGTGCAATTTACATGCAGAGGTTAATAAAGCGCTGTTCTGCTGTTGTGGTGACTAAAAGAAACCGTCTTTTTCGACGCCAAAATAGATATTTTTACTGTTGAATAATTCATAACCGAAGGTTAATTACAAGTTTTTCTCTTGTTGTGTACCGTAAAAAACACGCCATTGTAACACGCTACAAAACTGGTAGTTTTTGGTTGCTCAATTCTTTTGCGCAATTTACATCCAGGGGTTAATTAAGCGTTGTTCTGCTGTTGTGGTGACTAAAAGAAACCGTCTTTTTCATCGCCAAAAAAGAAATTTTGCCTGTAGCATAATTCAAAACCGAAGGTTAATTACAAGTTTTTCTGTTGTTCTGTACCGTAAAATACATGCCATTGTAACACGCTACAAAGTGGTAGTTTTTGGTTGCTCAATTCTTTTGCGCAATTTACATCCAGGGGTTAATTAAGCATTGTTCTGCTGTTGTGGTGACTAAAAAAAAACATATTTTTCACCGCCAAAAAAAGAAATTTTGCCTACAGCAAAATACATAAACGAAGGTTAATTTACAGTTTTTTCTCTGTTGTGTACCGTAAAATACACCCCATAGTAATACGCTACAAAGCTGGTAGTTTTAGGTTGCTCAATTCTTTTGCGCAATTTACATCCAAGGGTTAAATAAGTATTTTTCTGCAGTTGTACTTAGTAAAGAAACGTTCTTTTTCACCACCCAAGAAGCAATTTTGCCTGTAGCATAATTCATATCCGAAGGTTAAGAAAGCCTGTTTGTGCTTTTACATTCAATAAAATACAGTGTTTTTTTAAAAAAATTTTTTA